>JANHGN010007684.1:48407-92984 GCA_024605025.1 Megaceryle maxima | reverse complement strand
TCTTTTCTTTTCTTTTCTTTTCTTTTCTTTTCTTTTCTTTTCTTTTCTTTTCTTTTCTTTTCTTTTCTTTTTCTTTTTTTTTTTTTTAGCTTTAGCATATTTATTTTTCTCTTTACTACTACATTAGTTGAAAGTTTACATCCTGGCTAAGCCTGCTAGCTTATTCAGAGAAAAAGCCCCAAGGAAGCAGCTGGTGATACAGCAAAGACAGGAATTGCTCCCAGCAAGGCGCTTGCTGAATCATTGCTGGTGTTTCTTTAAGTCATAGCCTGTTCTGTTGCACCTGGGGCTTTGTGGCTGCCATGGAACAGGTTCTGGGGCAAAATTATCAGCTGATATAAAGCTACTGAATGAATTTGTGTTGGCTAAGGATCTTTCCTTTCCTGTATCTACATAACATACTACTATGTTGGAAATGGCACATTTCGAGGGGCAAAACCACAATATTTCTTCAAACTGTGATTAGAAGGATTGCTATATAGCTTGGTACTTCTTTGAAGTATGCATAGTAAATACTAATGTTAAAGTTTAATAGTCAGATACCATGTTAACTGATAAAGCCATTTTTTAACATAAAAACTGTAGCACTGTGGCAAATAACAAGAAAGTGGTGTTTTTGTAAAAAAAGCTGAGAGAGAAGGAGAGGGAGCAAGACAGGGGAAGCCTGGCTGAACCTGAAACTTGATTTGGAGCTCTTAAGCAACCTGTAGGCACATGTATGGTTATGTTGGTGGTTGTTGCAGTTATTACCAGCTGCTATTGAAAATACTGCTATTTTCTCCAGTACTTTTATTTCATCTTGGTTTGACTGGGTCTGTTCCCCTGGATGTGAGATTTCTTTAAGGTTCTCATTTCAGGCACAAAATGGCCTTTCAGTGAGCTGTCACGGGTGGAGAGGTACAAACAATACTATCCAGGCACATGCAAGTGGTAGTTCATGTTCTCCATGTTAAGTCCAGCAAAATAAATACATTTAGAACTGTTTCTGATTTAAAACTAAAGAAAACACAGAGAGTCTAGCCCTGCAACAGAGGCAACGCTGCTACAGCCCAATGAGTCACTGAGGAATGCAATACAGGGCAACTGCAACACCTTGTGTTGCTCAGATAATTCCCCAGAGACTTTAACTCTTTGAAATGCTGCAATGAGAGAGTCAGTATGCATATAAAAGCCCCAGGAGCCCACTTTGGCTTCGACTTTCTCTCACATTTTATTTCAGAATTTGAATGCCATTGATTTCCATCTCTCTCCCCCTTAGGAGTGAGAGGTTTCAATTTCTTTTGGAGTTAGAAAGCATGTCACACATAGTTAGCATTTTCCGAAGGTGAGGAAAGACTATACTTACAATGAGAGGAGCACACGCGATGGTGTGAGAGGTTTTGCTGCAAGGTTCACCACAGCGGACTGGGTTACAATTTGTGCAGGCATTAGTTTTCAGACCTTTGCAATATACATAGCATATTTTAACCTGCCACTTTCAGGAGGAAATTAACTCCCATTTCATCACAGCTCCAAACAGATGGATACCCAAAGTGCCAATGATTATGCAGATGTGAGCTCCAGGACTACACCCTGGGTGCAGGCATCCTGGCCAGCGTCCTGCTGGCTAAGGCAGGGACCGGATGTGCCACGCTGAGACACCCAGGCTGGCACGGGGATGGGCAGAGCTCATCACTACAGGCACCTCATCCAGCAATTGTGGCCATACTGCCGTTGGACCAGGACTGGTGCATCCAGCTCAGCATAGCTCCTTGTTGCAGAGGAGTCATCACCAGCTCATCCTCTCTGCCCGTTCTCTTAACGTATTCCTTTGCTGTGTGGTTATGTCTTTGGTGTTCAGAAGTAAACCACTATTAGGGTTTTCATTGTTATTTATACCTTGCGTCAGTGATGTTGGTCTTTTTTACCGTTCCTGACGTCAGCCTTTCCAAAGATTCATATGAGCTGCCAAGGAGTGATGCAGTTCGCTTTGTCACCCCATTGCTCTGATCCTCTGCAGCACACAGATTTTCTTCTGAGTACTTTCTCAAGGTGTTAATGTCTGTATTTGGGCCAAGGAGGAATTCTTTGAAGGGAAAACTGTAGAATGCAGATTGTCCTTGTAGCACAGCAGCTAATTAACTGTAAGTAGCTGTGGTGAGGACTCTAGCAGAGTATCAGGTAGCTGTAAACTATCTTCTCTGCTGTTCCTCTTAACAAGAGTTGGGATCTGGAGAAAGCTGACAGCTTTGGTAGCACTTCAAGGATCTAGATGGTTCTGCTTCATTGAGTGCTTGATACCAATCACATAGAATGGGCTGTTCTAGTAACACCTCTGCAAACCCAAATGTACAATACTGTAAAGACCTCCAGTATTCAAGTCTACCTTCTCAAATTGAAGGTTGACCAGGGCTCACAGGAATAATTTAATATTCATACCTATGAAAAAAACATCTTCCACAGAGGTGGTCAGCTCTCATTCTATAGTATTTAATCACATAAACCAGAAATAATAATACATGACGTACCTGTGGGATCCTGAGCACCTCATGAACACAGGAGATGGTTATGAAAAAATGCCCTGCTGAATTCTTGAATTGGGAGAGTTTATTTAGGAGACACAGAGGCTGTTTGTCTGATGAAGTTTTCAAGCTCCAGTTTCTCCAATGAATGCATCAGCTCAGTTTCCATACAGTAACCATGCAGGCTGAATCCTTCATTTCCATACTGTACATAATAGAAGAGCTGTAAAAGTACTGATGGCATCTCTAGTGCTGGTGGTCTACAGCATATTCTGTGTCTCTCCGTGGTGGGAATAGGCTGGCAATGCAACTTCACATCTGAATTTCCAATGTGTTTTCACGATTGCATTTCACTTAAGAAGCACTTGTGCTGAGCAGTTCGGGGGTTTTTTTAGAGCTCTTTAAATGCTGGACATGTATAAATGAAACTTGTTTAACAAGATGGAGGTGTTCTGGCATGGGTGGGGCTTGGAGGTTGTGCTGGCACAGTTGAAAATATTAGAATTTGCTCCAAGCAAATGGAAACCCTTGTTGAAACAAGCAAGAGTCATTTTCTTCCATCTATTCGGAGATCTTTCTTTGTGTATTTTGGGAGCTGCCCTTGATCTTATGCCACAGAGAAAGAATGTATAGAAGCATAGTTTTTGCTAATGAGATTGTGGAATATTTTTTCCTGACAATGTGGAAAGGAAGATACTCTTTTATTTGTCAAGTTCCAGAAAACAATACCCTCTTCTGTTACAGTAAGACGTGAGTGATTTTGTCTGTGATATTTCCTTCTCAGATAAATGAGGAGGATGTGCAGCTTATTGACATGGGCAAGGACTAGGCATTTTTACCATCAGCTACATAAAGAATTATGATTAAATGAATGATTGATTATAGCCCCTTAGAGTGGCTGTTAAGTGCAGATGAACCTTGTTTACAGCAGCGTGATACCAACTTTAACACTGTTTCTTGGAGGCTGGGTGCAGGTACTCGCTTTATGAGGAACGTGGCAGGCCAATTCACTCACCAACATTTGAGACACAGGTGTCAGACGTGGTCACCACAGGGCAGCTTTGCCCACAGCACTGACCGACTCATGTGGCAGAGAGGGTGGAAGAGACAGATCTGAATTTGAGATCTTTCTAGATAGGGTTCACTTCTCCCATCCTTTCCACCGAGTTTTCAGTCACACTGGCTGATCTAACCAACAGCTTTACAAGCTTGGAAATGTAGAATTATCGTCATATATTGCCTCAGCTCCCCACGGTCACTTTTCACCTCTTTTATGCCCCTCCCTCTGACTTTAAGTATTGGTGAAGTAAATAAGTAGGTCTCTTCCAGGTTTTGGTCCAAGAAACAGCTGCCTCTTCCTCTTGTACCTGGGCTTGGTCTGTCACATGTGCTTGCACCTGTGCCAGCAGGATTTGGCCATGTAATGTCTTACTTTTTAAGTTATTATTTGTTAATATTACAATGCAAGTCAATTGTACTCAAACGGGGTCAAGAAGGAAGAAGTTCAGACAGATCCTATGTGAAATGGGTGAGCCTGGCCTTGCTACCACTAACTCAGCATCACTTGCAACATCAGCTGTGAGTTAGAGGCAAATATGGACCTGCAAATGGCCTCTGTCGTCTACCACTCTCTTGTCTGATTGTTCAGCAAGCACCATGCTGCAGCTCAAAACTCTGGGGTCTTCCTGCACCTTGTCCAGGGTAACATTCCCCTCCATGCTTTCATGGTAATGAACCTGTAAAGGCAACAAGAAGATTGTGTTTAACATAAGCAACCCAAACTAGGCAATGTTTTAGGGATGAACTTTCTTTATTAAGGTCTGTATATTGAATTACCAGTTTGGTAAAGACAGTCAGTTAAATCCAGAAGGTGGAACAAAGTAATACAGCCCTCTGACTTTTTGCTGAAAGGAGATAGCATGAATTAAAGAAAAGGAAAGGCTAAAGCTTGGAAAGCAGAAGAATCTTTGCTTTCATGCCAAAAGTGAGTAATAATAGAGGGATGAGATGGAAATTTTGTTTTGCTTTTTTTTTTTAATTATGTGAATTGCAAAAAAATATTATCTGTGTGACTTACAAAATAATTTTGTAAATAAAGTAATAATTCGTAAAGATCAATAAAAAGCTTTGTTCAAGGACTTTGTTCATTGCTTCCATGCCATCTCCATCTCTTTTGCTCTTAAACTTAATCATATTTCTCACATACCCACTTGTAAGTTGACTATTTTGACTGCACATGCATTTTAATCAGCCCTGTTTTGTTAGTCACAGATCATGGCTCCCTGGCCTGAGGTGGAAAAGCCTGAAACGAATAACTATATTGGGGACTCTTCCAAACAAAACCAGAACATGGCTGGGAAAGAAGGAGAAAATCACAAAGGTAATGTGTGCTCACCTGTGAGTTACAGATACATGTTTAAGTTTTGGGACTTCTTGGAGAAGATGGAAAGTAACCAAACTGTTTCTTTAATGTTCTGTTTCATCAGGCAATGTGGCTTCACTTGGAAATAAAGGGGAAATTCAACCTGCTTTTTCCACAATAGCCTTGATAGATGAGGCAAGACCAGAAGAAGATGACCCATGGGCTCTGCCGGAACTGCAGGACACTGGGGTCAAGTGGTCAGGTAGCTGTTTCTCAGTAAATAAGTTACCTGCATTTATCTTATCTGTCACTTCTGCTCTCTTTGTCTCATTTGTATTTCTAAAATGCTATTTGCTGCAGAATTGAATTTAAAATTTGAGGAGTTTTCAGTTGTAGGCTTTACACTGTCTCATCTTTCCCAATAGTGAATGGGGATAGTGCATTTAGTCAGTTAAGAAGAATCTGGAAATCATGCCGCTTTACCCTCCTTAAAACACAACAAGGCATATGGAAAACAATCCAAAACTAATATGATTTTATGTCCAGGCTCCTATTGATCTTTACACAGTAGGATGACTGTGTAAAACTAAGGGTCATTCTGAGACGTTGTCAGGCTTTTGTCATGTATCAAAAGCTTTTAGATGGTAAAACTAGGTAAACAATCTACTACTTCTGCAGTTAAGATGTGATTAAGAACATTCTTTTGGGTTTAATCGTCCTCTGGGGTCACAACACTTGTCATTGACTCTGTAGTCTCTGCTTGTGTGCTAGACTGTTCCAGAAAGAAGAGATACATCAAGCAAGTCTTTCACACATAATGTATTTATTTTGCAGAACTGGATAGAAAAGGAAAAATCATTCGTGTACTCTATGGGATAGGGAAGTTTATTATGTTACTTGGATTACTCTACTTGTTCGTGTGTTCTCTGGATGTACTGAGCTCTGCTTTTCAACTGGTAGGAGGTATGAATATGTCTAAAATATCAAGAATAAACTATGAATGAGTCAGAAAATTTCACCTGAGTGACTAAACTACAAGGATTACTCTTCAAGAACATTCTGCACAGATTTATGTGTTGAGATAAAGATTCAGAAGGAAGTAGCTCTGCTGCAGTCTGACCTTCATTGAAAGGGCCTTTGTTTCTCAAATTCCAAAGAGCTGTTGATGTAGGGATTATTGGCCCTGATTTCTTAGTAGGTTCTTGTTACTTTAGTGACATTCTTTACGAATACATCTGTGCATAAATCTGTCCCACGTGAAAGACATTTCAAGAGAAAATTGCACTTTTGATCAAAGCATCCATGCCCCCAAACATGACATGTCCCCCAAATCCTTCAAAAAGAAAACTATTAAAATCTATTTTTTACACATACCTATCTCCAAGGGTTGAATTCTGCTGGTAGATTCAGAAGCAGTTATCAGAGAAATATGTGAGCTTCTGTGAAGGTATTTTGGATTTCTGGCAACACAGAAAGTTACAGGAAGAGAATTACTCAGAATTATTTAAATATTTTTTCCTTGGTGCACTAGCCAAAAATATCAAAGCAATAATGTCATTTAAATATATGCATGTGTTTTTCTGTTCTACAGTTTCATCTGATGGCTGTGGTTTTATATGCTTCTCTGCAGAGTTCAGTAGAGCTTGTTCAGTTGCTGAAATAATACAAAATATTCTCTAATAACTGACAATATGAGAGTTCAGGAACTTAATTTGGATCCTTGGACTACATCATCTTGTACACTTTTTGGTTGCCAAGCATGGATATACATGTATAGATTAAATGGTTGAATGATCTTTAATTAAATGCCATGATAACTCCTATGGACTTTACCTTGCACTTCCCTCACTCTGAGAATATGCTTTTTTTGTAGGTAAAGCAGCAGGGGACATTTTTAAAGATGATTCAGTGCTGTCTAATCCTGTTGCGGGATTGGTGATTGGAGTTCTGGTGACCGTTATGGTCCAGAGCTCCAGCACTTCTTCATCCATTGTGGTCAGCATGGTGTCCTCCACACGTAAGTCTGCTTGCAGTGTCTTCCTAGGCATCACTCATAAATCTTCCTCCAGGGTGCAAGCATTCTCACCTGTGTTAAGGTTGTAGAAACTTTGTGTGTAAGAATAGAGACTGCAGGAAAATACTTTTACAGCTGTTGCCCTGATATAAAATAAAATTTAAAATAATAATAATAGTAGTAAGTCCACAACTGCAACGAAAAACATTGGGAGCCTTAGCACTGAATGCATTAATTTGGGAAGGATCTGCATACTTTTTTTATGTTAGCCAGTTACTGGTATTTACTTCTATGCCATCATTTCAAAATTCTGCAGGAAGTGGGGAAATGCCTGGGAAAGAGACTTTATCTTGTTCTGGTCCTCTAACACATGGTGCAAGTGATAACCATGGGCTGCAGTTTCAGTGGGGATCACAGGACTATGGGAATACCACATTCCCAAGGGGCTTGATTAAAGCAAACCTGGTTTGGAGTGCCTAATCCCAGTGGCATCAAGTGAAGTCAGGGTTCCAGTGACATTAATAGTTATTAATTTTCACTGGAGCAAAGAGCTTGCTGATGATCTGGTTTTGTTTTCATTTAATCCTTTCTTTTCTGCTTTCTAGTGCTGAGTGTGCGATCAGCAATTCCTATCATAATGGGGGCAAACATTGGCACCTCAGTTACAAACACAATTGTGGCACTCATGCAAGCTGGAGACAGGAATGAATTTAGAAGGTATTGTACATAAACATTAGGTCTGAAAAGTTGTTTTTCTTCCTTCTTTGTAGGTTCTCTTCTATATTCTCTATAACTACTATAGCCATTTAAACTTTCTATTGACCAAAGTTTGAATGTCTAGTCAAGAAAGTCACAAGCATGGCCATGGCCAAGCTATAATCCTTTCTGGATATATGGCTTCATATATTCAAAGAAAAGCATATATTGGTTTCCTTTGAAAGTTTTGTGGTTTTGTAAGAATCTTTTTTAATTAAATCTTGCACAATGATAAATTTTTGATGTCTTTCACTACACCACCAACCTTAGTTATGGGAGGGCTGTACAAGAAATCAGTATTACAGGTATTTTTGGTCAACTCTCCTTAAAAGGGACTTCAATGTTGAGGGCTTTTTAAGTTAAGTAAGTTAACTTTAGTAAACTAGTGTAAAATAAGCAAGAGCTGAAAACTGTAGAAAAATGAAGTATCCTGTCTGTCAAATACATACAGTGACAACTTTCAGATTGTCACTTGACATTATCACTTAGAGAGCTCATGTCTTACTGGTGATGGACAGTAAACTTGGAAGGCATATGAGATGGTGGTACCTTATCATTTGCGGCATACCAGCCATAGGAAATACACTCAGCCAAAGCCTCTGGGGAAAGAGCTGTGGCTCCTCAGGCTGTGGAGGAAATGCTAGAAGGGAGCTGTACACCAGCGGTTTGCAAGGACATGTGAGAGGGCTGCAGAGAGCTATTTTCCCCTGTGACTCAAGGAGAACAAATCCCAGAGGCAATGCCTGGCTGAGGATTAAAAATGTACCAAAAATGGTTGAGAGGCAAAGCAAATATATGCTGTACAGCCTCTTCTTTCTTCTTCTTGGCAGTGTCATGGATCGCTTTTGTCTCTTCTAGTTTGTCTTGTTTCACTCACCTGGCCACCTCTTTCACTTGGCCAACAGTGTGGAGACAATTTAGCGCTCTACAGCAAAACAGCCATCTCCTGTGACTTCAGAAATTACATGATTCCCATCTTCAAATGAACTTCATCCCCACTTCTGTTATTTCATGTTTAATTGATGTTGTACGTGTGTTGTTTAACTAAAAACAACTCTGTTTCTTAATTTGTTCTTGCAGGGCCTTTGCTGGGGCAACAATCCATGATTTCTTTAACTGGCTTGCTGTGTTTGCACTGTTGCCCATTGAAGTTGTTTCTGGCTATCTTTACCATCTCACCAGTGCTATAGTTGAGTCCTTTCATCTTGAAAGTGGTGAGGATGCCCCTGAGCTATTAAAAGTTATCACAGACCCTTTTACAAAGCTCATCATTGAGGTAAGCTCTTTCTCTCTTCAAGGAAGCTACTTACTTGCCTCAGTCACAATTAATCAAAATGCTCTGAATATTTGGGGGCTCCCACTTACTTCTCTGTGTCCTCAGAGTAAAGCTCATTAGCAGATAAATTCTTGTTTTTATTCACATTTCATAAAGCCCCAGCTATATATTTCCTGTTTCTATTTCCCTCACATTTCACCTTAATGATGCTAGACCTAGTTAGGAGGACTGGAAAGGCAGGTGAGGACAAATACAGCCACATGGGATGGATGGGATAGCAGCCTGTTGCCTAGACATTGACAGATAGTACTAGCTGAGAGAACCTAGCACATCCAGAACTTCTGCATGGGGCCTGAAGATATAGCACTGAAAGGATGGGAAATTTACACACATCTAGAAGGACAGCTGGAGGCCATGGGGCAAGTGCACAGCTCATAAAATGACAGTAAATGCATTTAGGCAGTTGTGTCAGCATGGTTATTTAAACAGAAAGGGTGAGGTGGTGGATGATTTGGGGAGAATGAGGTACCATGTTCGTGTATGTAGAGTTTTAACTTTTTCTGGAACTAAGCCCCCTCCTACCTGTTGGTTGCCTACAGCTTTAGAGACAGTCATGCAGACTTTACATGACTGAGCATCTGAAGAGAGTTGAGTAGAGCTGAAGTGTATGATGCAAGCTCTAATAATGCTTTGTTATGATTTTTTTTTTTTTTTTAAAGCTTGATAAATCAGTAATAAATGCAATCGCTACAAATGATGAATCAGCAAAAAACAAAAGCCTGGTAAAGATTTGGTGTGAAACTGAAACCAATGTGGTGAGTATCATGCTAAATTTATTGTCAGGTTCCTCAGGACATACATTATTGATCTGTAGCTGACACTACTTGTTCTAGCATTGTGAAATTAGATCTTTAACTGAGCTTTTTTTTTTTTTTTTTTAGCAGAAAAAGAATGAAAACAATTTAGTGTGGTTTTTGCTCCACATAAACAAAGTATGTCATACAAGTGGTGAGCTTGACCTGATTGCTTTCGGCACCATACAGACCTTTGCTTATCAGAACTGGTGGTTTGGAGCCAAGCCTTTCCCTCCTTTCATATCCAAGAGCCTTTAAACTCTGATATTTCAACCAACTCCCTCAAAGTGGAAAAAATCTGCAATATAGGCCAAAGAAAAGATATTTTTGCTCACCACTTATCTATTAATCTAACCAGCTACAGTCTTACGTGTGTATGGGTGATCTGGTGGCATCTGGTTATTTGCAGCTTCCTTGGAAAACTGCCCTCAGAGAAAGGCTCTGTGGGGCTGTGTCCTGTTGTTCTTCACCCAAGTAACACTGCAGCTTGAAGGAATATCTTGCCCAGATCAACACCAGTGACTGTTTTGGGAAACTGTGGAGCTGAGTGTTTGGTTTGCGTTGTTCAGCTAACTAACAATTAGAGCATTAAATATCCCCTGGATCTCTAATTAGACTATTCTACTTGTTGGTATGTATAGAAAAGTAATTCCTGAAGTCCTGAGGCAGAAGACACATAAGGACACACAGCGGAGGTTAAAATTAAGTGCTTGGGTTTTTAGAGGAGCCCAGCTCCATCTGAATGACAGTCTGGATGGCCTGTGAAATGCTAGCTAGGGAGATAGTGCCAGGAGCAGAACTGTGCTAATGTGAAGCTCTGCTCAGGTTATGCTGCTGAGGGTCTGGGTGTTTCATCTCCTGGGAGGTATGATGCTAAGGCAGCTGTGCTGCTCCAGGCCGCCAGCCCACACGTGGCTACCCCTTTGCTGCCCTGCCTGGGCAGGCGCAGCCCAACTCTCAGTGAGGTCTGAGGCCCTGAGTCCTACAGTTCCCCCACTCTTAGAAGACAAGCAACTACACAGAAAGTGTAGGCTGAGGGTCTCATTTTCTTATACACGATTTTTCTGTGTTTGTCTCTATTTTGGCCGTGTAACTACTGCCCAAGCATATAGTCAAATTACAAAACCATGTGAAACCACTAGAAGCTTGACTTGAAGTTGGTGGGGGAACAGGAAGGTCATTTAAATTATTTACATTCCTAGTGGATTAAACTCTTTTCTGGCAAAAATGATTAAACAGACCTAGGACAGGGATAATATACATGCAAGCCCCATATGTTTAAAGCAAAACATAAGGATAAACATTTTGATCTAATGCAGCTGCTTTGAAACTCAAATGTCTGAAAAAAAAATCAGGAAGTCAAGAAACAACATTGTGTTGTGTTTGTAAAGCTGATGTTGTGGCAAGGCTGGAGATCAGGCACTCCCTGAAGATGTGAGGGCACTGGATCTACCCCTGGCTTTGCCCATTTCCATCAGCTGGAGGGGGGGGATGCAAGTGCAAGTGTCTGCAGGCAGTGCCCAGCAAGAACATGTGATTTCTCTTTCCATGTTTCTGCAAAAAAGAATCACACAAACACAACTTAAAACTACCTCCTGTTCAGCAGTGTGGTTCAGAGTCCATTTGGCTGTTAGCTGCTCTTTTGGGGAAGTACAGTTCAGTCAGCAAACTCCTCCTTAATCTGCATAAGGACTTGTGGACCTGGTGACAGAATGCAGTATGTCTGAGATAGAAGGTCTTATAAGAAAGGTTTTATGGTGGTATAAATCAAAATTCATGTTCAGCTCAGTAATATTATTGCTAATCATAGTGCTAGCAATTAGCTCTTAGATTGAGCTTTAATAAGGAAAGTAGTAGCAGCACGTTCTATTTCTACAGACAGGGAAACTGAGGTGCAGAAAGGTGGCGTGAGCAGCTTGTGCTCATTCATCATCAGAGGCTGCACTAGTGTAGTATGAATTACACTCCTGTGTAGTACTCACCAGATCATTAATTGCAGTTAAGTTGCCAGTGAAGAGGTTCTTCTTTGACCTAGGGAAGCTGTGGCACTGGCTGGAAAAGAAATGCTACCATCCCCCAGCTGCAGCCAGACATGAACCTGATTCCACAAACCCTGACATTGGGAGTTAAGGTTCTTAGCTACTGATGACTTGGCACTGTGGTTATTAAAATGAAGAGGTTTGGGGGATATTTTAATATTTAAAAGTTATATTGATTGACTTGGGTAACAGCACAACCATTTATTTTAAGGATGCAAAAAACTTTGTCATGTCATTAATGTGGTGCCAATTTACACTCCAGCTTTTGCACTTGCCTTTAGTTGATGGATGCTTGATTGTAGTAAAAATCTAGAACCTTGCATGAGCTCTTCACGAAGGATTCTAGGTGACTGAACTAATCTGCTTTACCTGGCAATCTTTAGACACTGCAGAATGTCACAATTCCACCTTCAGAAAACTGCACATCTTCTGACCTTTGCTGGACTGATGGAAACACGACATGGACCATCAAGAATATAACGGAAACAGAGTATATCAGTAAATGTAAGCAGTAGAACTAGTTCTCCTTCAGTAATAGCTTTACAAATGTATATAGCATTCTAATGGTGCTAACAGACCACTTCAGAGGTTTATCAAGAAGCACTCACTTATATATGGACACAAAATACTTCTGCAGGTGCAGTCAGAGCAGCCCATGCTCTGTTATAGCTGCACAGCTGGAGTTACCAGCACCATCATGGTATCTGGCTGCAGATGGATCTCTTTTCATGCTCCCTGATATCAGTACTTGAGGTCTTCAGTATCATGTCACTCATACTGTTCAGGTGACTTGGAGCTACAGTTACTTTACTGTAATGGTTGCTTGGATATCTCCATCCCTATGCATGCCCTTCAGAGCTTCCAACAGCCCTTCTCAGGCATGCAGCCACCTCTGGGAAGAGCCGACCCACCATCCAGCTCAGAGCACACCAAAGTTTGCTCATGCCATTGTATTCCTCTCCCTTGCACATGGTTACCCAGCTCCTGCCTGTCCTGCAGAGGTGCCCACTGTGTATTTTATAAGCTTGTCTTTACAAGAGCCACTCTCAGCCGTGGTTTTTGCAGAGCCACAGAGGTAGTATTTTCACTCTGTTTCACCTGCTCAAGCTGTGTATGCTTTGGTCCCATTTTCTTAGAGGCATGTATGAAAACCAGAGATGGGCTTGGGATCAGAAGCAAAAATGTGGCCCAGCTAATTAATTTTCGTTTTCTTTTTCAGGCCAGCACCTCTTCGCAGATGCAAACCTGCCTGATCTTGCCATTGGTCTCATCCTTCTGGCTTTGTCCCTGCTTGTTCTGTGCTCCTGCTTAGTGATGATCGTTAAGCTATTGAACTCTGTTCTTAAAGGACAAGTGGCGAGCGTTATCAAGAAGACAATCAACACTGGTAATTATCTGCTTTTCCTGAAGATTATTTTCAGGAATGACAAGGACACTGAGCACATTTATTGATATCTCCCATTCTGGCAGGTATTATAGAATAGTTTAAAGAAAACAGTATTAAACCAAAATCACACCAGCCCCAGCATTTTTCTCCCAAGTATGTTATTTTCTTTCTAAAAAAAAAAAAAAAGTGAACAGCTTGCTTGAGAACTGCATCAGATTAAGGGCAACGTAGACCAAAGTCCAGGCTCTGTTTCTTGATGTATAATCATTAGCTGTTCAAAATGTAATGTTCCCATCCTCAAAAGATAGCGCTAAAGTGCTGAGATCATGATTGCCTGCTCTGGCACAGAGCCTGCATGTTTTTCTAAAGTGAGCTGAAAAAAAGTTTGTAGTGATTAATGATCTAATTCCCTTTGCTTGCCCTGTTTCACCTTAACCCTCTCTTCAGTTGGATAAGGCAGCCCTGAATAGTGGTACTTTCTATCTTTCCCTCTGTTCTCCAGGTGTTTTTTCAGCCTGACCCCATTGAGTGCAAATGTGGTTTGTTTTTTTATTTTTTTTTTCACTTGGCTGGTTTTTCTCCATCCTCCCTCAAATGGAAAGGTTAAAACCTTCCTGGTACATCCTGGATGCCATTGAAAAGAGGGTTCTCAGAAATGGGGAAGGCAACAAAGTGATCCCCAGGCTGACTTCTCCTGGGCAAAGAACACTTCCCAAATCAAAAACAAGGGGCAGAAAGTAATCAGCTGCCAGTTACTGTTCATTTGTGATCTACTTTGTGTTCCTCTGTGTCTTCTGGATTGAATAAGTCACTTGACTCACTCAAGTCTGAAGACTACAGGGGACCATTGTGCCTAGTTTCTCTAATCTTTACAAGATTAAACAAGTCAATTTTTAGGAGGTAGGCTGTTTAAAACTATTTAGAACAAACAATATTATTTTCTCAGAATGGTCTTCAGAGCTTTTTGAAGATCCAATCCATGCAGCAGGTACCTGGTAGCTGAAATCAAGGCACCTAAGATACCTAGAAGGTTCAGTGTTGATCTCTGAGGAAATATATTTGGTACCTAATTGTATTACAACATAAATGCTACTCTAGGTCAATGGTGGAAGGCTGGAGAGGGAGTACAGTCAACAGTGTAAACTAGAGTAGTAAAACTGACTCTGGCCCAAAATCATCGTTTGACAGACCATATGCAAACAATATACCTCCATTTGAAATGCTTAGTTTTCATTTCACTGCTGTGTTACCAATAGATAGAGCATTCTACTATGCTAAAGACAATTTTTTCCCTCTATTTTTTTAGATTTCCCATTTCCTTTTACTTGGCTAGCTGGATATCTGGCGATGCTCGCAGGGGCTGGTATGACCTTTGTTGTCCAAAGTAGTTCTGTTTTCACATCTGCTATTACACCCCTTGTTGGTAAGTTGTCAATACTGCATTCTTTTTCCCCATGCTTTATCTTCTCCATCATTCTGAAACCACTCAGTCCTGTTTGTTTTCTCCTAGGCATTGGTGTTATAAGCATTGAGCGCTCCTATCCCCTTACCTTAGGAGCAAACATTGGCACAACCACAACAGCTATACTTGCAGCTTTAGCAAGTCCGGGGAGTACATTAAAATACTCATTACAGGTCAGTGTAAACCAATGTTTCCTTGACTTCATTTAGAAGTTGCAACTTTTATAAGGAAAATTCAGGCAAAATGGACTCTGAAGCAAATATGTCACGGATGTCGAGCCTGATTTTGTGTGTGCTATAAATCACAGCTCATTCATTTCAACTGCTAGAGCAAAAAGTTTTTATTGACATTCCCAGAATGTCAATATACAGTAAAATCTTGCTTTCATAAATTGTTCTGATTGAATTAGTTCAGGACTGAGACAGGATGGGCCACCTGACCGCTGAATGTGGAGTCTCTGCAGCTTGGAATTCAGTGTTCACATTACTGATAATCCTCTTATGTTGTCCCATATGAGGGTTACTAATTTTGTTAAGTTCCTTCCTCAGGACCCTAAATCAGTTCGTACAGTGTACAGGGCCTCCTGTAACCTAAGTGAAGGGGGCACAACCCTTAAGAAAGCAAGCTGTCTACCTACCTGAGGTTGCAGTGTGCATTATGGCATCTATCTTCTCATTGTAAATCTAGTCTGAGTGGGTTTTACTGAATTTCTTGTTGCCTTCAACTATATGAAAAGTAGACGTCCTGGCTTTGGGTTTCCCCTTACCACTCGGTAAAAAGTATTCCAGGTAGCAAATAACATTTGAATGAACCCTTTACATCAAAGACTGAAAAGATAACAATGTTTCCTTTGTGAATAGGATGAATGTTTTTTACTAGCCACAATAAATCAAGAAAATTACAGAAGTCGTTTTATTGTCCTCAGGTGTGATAGAACAGGCATAATCATGAGAAGATACTATCTTGGCTAAGCTCAGATTTCATGATAACTTGGTTTTATAATGTACTTTAAAAATAAACCCATGTACTTTCATACTTACTGTAGTCTGATAACAGTTATAGAATGAAAATAAGATAAGGTGAGCAGGGACTGTACTGTTTTGTTCAGTATATGCTTATTCTGTTTAAGCAGCTTTTGAAAGCTTTAGCAGGAAGGTGTCTCTTCACATTTATCTTTTAAAAAACCCCAATTTTTAAGTATGTGAATGATTATAAAAGACCAAGACAAAGTCACATTACAGGAATCTCCTCAGTGCCTTATAAAATTTTAGCTAATTTTTATGAAATCAGGTTTGTACCATTAACAATTTCTTAATAGAAATATCTAATTTACACTTCCCATCTTTTTGTTGAAAACTTATGGATGCAGAACCCAATACTAAACAGTTCTCATGCCTTACTAACACCAGGTCTGTTTCCTGATAGCTGTTTGGTTTGTCAGCTTTTTTCTTGCAGTTGAAAGATGCATTTTAAGACTTCTCCACCTATGGGGAGATATGCCATCCCCTCTAGGCATGTCTTGCATCCAAATGCTGTCCCCTGCTTGTAGGCAGTGATCTTTACAGTGTGTGAGGCATTACAAAGTCCTTCCTTCATGCTAGGAAAGGCCTTGAAGTGAAATAACACGAAAACCAAGAAAAAACAGTGGGGAGCAAGGGAAGGGAAGCTATGGGGTCTTAGTGTCACTGTAAGTTATTATCATGTGGGTAGGAGCATTTAAAGACATTTTAGCTGAAGAGCTTCTCAAACATTTTTGTTTTCAGATTGCCTTGTGCCACTTTTTCTTCAATATCTCTGGGATTATTCTGTTTTACCCGCTACCTTTTACCCGACTGCCAATCCGCATGTGCAAGACCTTGGGAAACATAACAGCCAAGTACAGATGGTTTGCTATATTTTATCTTCTCGTCTGCTTCTTTCTTTTGCCTCTGTTTGTATTTGGTCTGTCACTGGCAGGCTGGCCAGTTCTTTTGGGTGTTTGCCTTCCCCTATTTGCTCTTTTTATTGCTGTGGTTGTAATTAATGTCATGCAGAAGCGGCGACCACATTCACTGCCTGAGAAGCTCCAAAACTGGGATTTCCTACCTATCTGGATGCACTCCCTAGAGCCTTGGGACAATATAATTATGTCTTCACTTGGCTTTTGTGGGAAACACTGCTGTGGCTTCTGCAAGTGCTGCAAAGTCAATGCAGAACAGGAGGATGCCAAAGACAAGCAACTAAAAACTATGGAGGTTTATGAAAACACCATTGCGATGGCTGATGAAGAAAGAGGTGGAAGAAGGGCACCAGCTGCAGCTTGTGTTGAAAAAACAGGCACAAACAACACGGCCTTATAGTAGAGGACCAACCCATATTAACAGTGATAGAGCATAGGACAGTCAGGCTCTTGAAAACCACCTTGAACAATGCACTGAGGACAGAGTGAACATTTTGTTAGATTCCTGCAGCCAGTGATATATCACTCATCAAGGAATGGAGTCAAACAAGCTTGACAGAGTCCCTAGAGAATCTATGATCAGTTGAAAAGCTAATGACAGATTTGCTTACAGAGGATCTACTATGTGGCACCTTCATCTAATGCTATCAGTAGCAAACAAAAGAAATCCTGATATAGTCCCACGACGAGAGGAATGAAAGGAGTGGCGATCAATTCAATCTTAATTAAAAACCAAGGAAACAAATAGTGCACTTGTAGAACAGATTTTCTGACCTACTGGCTTATTCAGCAGAAGTTACTTTAGAATACCTAAAAAGCTCTGGAAATGGGAAAGGGGGGAAAAAAAAAAAAAGAAAAAAAAGAGGATCCCAATGTTCTCATTGGCATTTTTGCAGTGGTCAAAATGGAAACTGGTAGCTTTCCCAGTATGGACAAAACTAGTCTATGTGTGTGAAGGCAAATGAAAAGCTGGGACATCCTTTCACGAGCTTTAGGAGTCCTACTCTGACATAAGGGTGTGCATAAGCCTGTTTTGAACCCTCTCTGTCTCCTTTAACACTGAGGACAGCAGGAGCTGTAATCTTTTATTATCTCAAGCTAAAGGCCATAAAAGTTAATTGCTGATCCCTCTGCCTGCTTAAGGTTAAACACTGGGTTTGGAGACACTGTGTGGCTACCAAAGGGCTTGATGGACTCAGGATGTGGTTATGTGGCCAGTCCTCTCTCTAGATGGTCCTCTCCAATCCTGTTCACCATGTAACCCTACAATCAGAGGAACGGTGCAGGAGGGGAGGACAAGTGGCCAGTGTAGGGGAGGATACAGCCACCCAGGCCTGGGATGATTCTAGGAGAGCTGTATGCAACTGCGGCTCCATTTGGCTGAGCCACAAAATGACTTTTCAGAGTAGTGGTGGAGCTCTAGAGCTACAAAAGAGGGAACCTGGAGAGCAGATTATGACTGACATGGGTCACAAGGTGGTATTTGCTGGAGAGAAAAGAGTGTTTACTCTGCACCATCATGTTGTGCTCTGAACCACCCTCTTTAGAAATGTGAATTTTACTGGCAATTGTAGCAATCCAAATCCCAAATAAAATCCATAAGTAGTACAGTCACTACCATGTGTAGTCAATCCATAGGTAGTGTAGCACTTGGTGGGAAGCTCCTTGTGCTCAAATCACACCATTACTGATGTTTTAGTAAATCCTTGTGAAGCTGCTCTAAATCATGGGCTGACAAAAGGTACAATTTCAATGTCAGAAAAACAGCATTTCAAAGATGCACTGAATACTTCTACTGGCCTTCAACAGCTTAGATATCAGTGAGTAGGAGATACTATCTCAAGTCCAACCAGTAACATTAAAAAAATCAGGTGGCTGAGTGTAGGCCAAGTATTATTTAAAGCCAGTTTACATGGCTGACTTGTAGACTGAATTTGTAATGGAAATGCTGCAAAGACCCTTAGTTTAACATAGCCACTCAGTGCTGTTAGAACACGTTTACTTCTGAATAGTTGTTTGTTTTCTGCAGAGCTCTGGAATTCGGGTGGTTGAATTTGGCGATCTGATAACATGTACATTTTAGAAGTGACTGGGAAACTATGTTGCTGAAAATGTGTTTGTAAATTGCATTCACACCGAGATTCCAACTGATTCTCCAGTTGTCATCCAGTGACAAAATGCTTAGAAACTGAAAGAATTTCCAAAAGCACCTAATTTTGGTATAATTCTGCTCTTCTGGGGTTTAGCAGACAGCAGTAGAATTATGGCAAACTATTCCTGTAAAAATTATTTTTCTTGTCCTTCATGTAGTTGAAACAGAATTTTGTCAACGTCTCATTTTTAAAGTGGAATTTTGATATCTTCTGTAATTCTTCTTCATTTTATTCTCACAATTCTGGATGCTTTCAGAATCTGTTTTTTCACATCTCAGTGTGCATTTCCCATGCTCTTTTTCTTTGGGAGAAATATGAGAAAAATATCCATAATTCTTTCCAAGTTAACTCAAGTTTCCAATGACCACACATGGAAACAGGAAACACTTTAATCTACTTTTACTCACTTCTTAAACAATGAGCACCTTATTTTTCATCTTGAAGTAAAGCCATCAAGCACAGTGATAATAGCTGTGGGAAAGCAGTTCTTATAAAAGGATCAGGGTAATAATTAATAGTCAGACATATCAGTACTTTATGGTTCCACATTGAAACATTTCCCCTATGATCTATTCAGTTCTTATTCTCCTCTCCTTTGCTCCAGGCCATATTGTGCCATTGTTTTATGCAGATTCAGACAAAGATTTCTGTTTAACGCTTGACAGCACAACATGTCCTGGTGTATTTTCCCCCCCTACTCTTACCAAAAGATGCTTACGCTTTATTTATAATTATTTGAGTGTACAGAATTTTTCATAAGTTATAAAGAAAAAAGGCTCATGATTGTGTTATATATTACATACTTGAAAACTATGCAATGTTTATCTATAAAACTGTATAAAGGAACTACTGTATATTTTGTAATATAACTTTTCAAATTGTTTGCAACTGTGTATGCTGCGTATTATGGAGGCTGTTGGCTCCATCAATAGGTTACATGAAGATTGTTAGCAATACAGAGACAGATTTCTTAAGGTAAAGATGAAAAGCACCTACATACTTTCATAATATGGCTTAATGCACAAGGATCTTGAACACTAGTTTTCTAAAAGATCTGAATTTTCCATAATGAGGAATTTTGGAAATACAAGGTTTCTAAAATACTTTTTTAAACTCTTAAGTGCTGTATCTTTTAACTGTTGTGAGGACAGTATATGGCTTCATATTTTGTCATGAATATTCATCTTTTCTGTCCTCGTGCATTGAACATAAAAATAAAGAGAAGTTTTAAAAAAATAAGGACTTGCCATAATATCTTCTTATGTACGTATCATGGGAGATTGCAGAAAAATAAGTATGCAGACAACTAGTCTGAGCTGATGCATTGTACAAGAAATGAAGTTAGCATCAAGCACCAAAGAAAACCACCAGAAGCATGTGTGTCCAACATTTTAATGTTAATGAGATTTGTTCATATGGAGAAAAATAAAAATAATTGCTCAATGTGATTGTGCGGGTCAAAATATTTTCTGGCAGGGTTCTGCAGACTGTCCTCAGTGAGAGTAAGCATGGAAAAGCAAAGCCAGAGCTGTTGTAACAGCATGTTACCTGATGAGTTATAACAAATGATCTGTATCGCAGTTCTAGGCTCATATTCTCCCTTCTACATGAAAGATGGTAAACAGAATGTTTCCATAATGCTTCTTATACCCCATCAGCTGAATGATGTCTAGCTTATAACTGGGCAAAAATATCCATCCTACTCCTTTTTTAATCACACATGGCCTATGGAGCTTAAAATTAAACACAGAGAGAGAAAGAAATAAAAAGTACTCCTTAAATGCCTTAAAGATTAATTTATAAGGCCATTAGACTTCCTACTAGTTCAACAGTAGCTGAAGAACCAGCTCCAAATGCAACTGTCATTCCCAGATACCGCATATTATAGTGATATGCAGACAGCAGAAGTATTTCTTACAGCACAAATTTGTCCACTACAGTGTAAACTGTCATCTTCTAAAAATGCAGTAAGCAGTTGGCACCCTAAGTCCATGATTTAATTCTAACAGCTTCTTACACCCATGCAGAAATACCGTAACTCTTATGTGCCAGCACCCTCCATGACTCAGTGCCCATCAGAAATGACAGCGCATCCAGGAAACACCCACAGGTTTTGCCATCCCTCTCTCCATTTCCAAATCCTTTGCAGAGCTACCCTGGGCAAAGTTCAGCAATGCCTGTAGGTATTGAACAGCAAGTATGTCTTGAAGTGTTGCACTGATCAGAAGCCTTCAAATCATTCTAAATAATGCTTCAGCTAATTGCCTAGTTGCTCCTGCACTGGTCTCAGTCCTTTGCTTGCAGCTTAACCACATTGTCCATAGCTCCTTCTGGTGCTTTTTTACCCTCTGCTGAAGTTTATGTTCACTTCCTTCACTTTCAAATTCTTGATAATGCTGCATTTAACTGCACCAAGCCTACCACTGTGAAGGATTCTCATCAGTCAGAAATGCAGAATGCTTTATCATCTCTTTCTCCACCTTACCATTTAGTGCTTGGCACCCAGTCAGGTCTTCAGGACTGTCACTGGTCATGCCTTTAAGAAAGGCTGTTCTCTGTTTTACAGAGAATTATTTGAGGGTGCAGACCGGTGTGGTACTCTTGGCAATAGCTTAACCAACACACAATAGCAAGGGCTCTGATCTGGTCAGTTAAAAATAAATAGTGGGTAGTACTGAGCAAAAGTCCACTATTTCAAGAGCTGTGTAAGGGAAGGAGGACATAGTCTACACACATACCGGGGAATGCCACATTTCAATTGCATAATATCAATAGGCTGTGCTTCCTTGCAATTGCTTTATCTGCATTCGGATGTTTTTTTCTCTAGCTGATGGCCAATCCTGGTGTTGCCACATGCCAAAGGCATGAGGCTGCATGTGTAAAGCCACTCGTGATATTTTCACAGTGAATACTCTGTAGATCTTAGTCCTTTTATTACAAATCTACTACAAAGGAAGCACATGATTCATACAAAAGAGCCGAGTGTTTACTTTACATATTGGATAGTAATTATACTGATTTCCATTGAGCTGGTTTCCACTAACAACTGAGATCCAAGTGTTTCAACAAGATGGAGAAGCAGAGCGGAGGCTACCATTAAAGTCTCACAAACATCCCGTCTTACTCAGCACCTGATGAAATACTCTAATTGCCATTTACACTTTTGGGGTGTATCAATCTTTTTACACGGCTCAAGGTCTAAGAACCCATTAATACATAGCATAAACAACCAGAGTAATTACAGAAGATATTTTGCAACCAACACCACAGTTGATAGATTGGATTTTTTTACACAATGCACAAAGCATAAATTACAGGACATGCAAACAATTTATGCACCAAATGCTGCCCTTGTTTAGGCAACATGCAACCATAATTGACATTAGGAAAACTGGTGCACGTGTGTATTAGGGTAGCATTAAGCCCTGTTTTAACTGACTAATGCAATGTCCTCAGGCACTGGATCTCAAATGGTTTCCAGCAGAAGGCTAGCTCTGACGTTGCCATATAATAGAAACATATGGCATTGACCCTTGCTTGTTGCTTCCAGCTGTTATATTGCCTTAAAAGATACTCTTAAAGGTACCTATCCGTGTAGTTACTCTGTCTTCCTTAAAGACTGTGCTGGAACACAGTCTTGAACACTCACCAGCAGAGCGGAAAGCACATGGCTACTCCAACCTGCTAAGTGCAGAGCATCCTTTGGCCTGTTCTGGAGGACAGGTGTGACACAAGGAGCATTTCTGATGAGAATGGCAGCACAGTATCTCACATCATAGGCTCGTATGCTGGAAGGTGAAAGAAACTGAAAGAAAGAGGTCTAATGTGTCCTGAAGAAATCTGCTTAGCCTGGTTGCCACCTTTGACCAGGCTGGGCATGGCCTCACTGCTATCACAGAGCTGACACCTCTCTAACAGAAAGGGGAAAGAGCAAAGGAGCAGGCAAAATCCCGAGCAGCTCATTATGTCTCAGGCAGGATCACATCTTTGCCTTCAGTTCTCTGTGCCTGGGACAACTCTTCTTCCTTCCTCTCAAAGATGCCAATACTGCTGAACCAAGGAACCTCCAGGCTGATGTTCACTCAGCTTGGGAAAAATAGGGGTAGGGAATATTTTGTTTTGTCCCCTCTATCCTCTGCATTGTAAGCCTGGGATGCTGGGGATTGAGAAATCACAGACAGAGCAGGAGTGGGGCTGGAGGAACTGAGCTCCAAAATAGGGCAAGAATCTTGGGGGTCAGATGAGGTGAAATTGTTACTGGGGCTGGGTGACAGGTTGGACCTAGTGGTTAAATGACAGCATATATATCACAGCAGTCAGAGATCACTTTGGATTCATCATCAGCAATTTCAACACTAGCTTGAAATGCAGTTTCTCTTCCTTTGGAGAAACACAAATGCTTAGTGAGCCCAGTGAAGGATGCTGCTGTGCTGGGTGCAAGGGCTGCACATTGGTACATTTAGGACATATATCTGTAGCTGGAAGAATGATCCATGTGAAAAAGTAACCAGCCACCAGTGAATATAAAGCAGAGCTACATACAGCCAGGAAAACATCACCATTGAAGGGAGTAACTGAAAAACAGTCACACAGATTAATTGTGTGGTGTGTTAAAAGTCATTGCGAGCCCCTCCAGAAAAGTGAATTTGGAGATTTGTGATTGTTAAATGGTCTTCTACCGTTGCGACTAGTTGTCATGTGATGGATATGGATAGTACCTAAGAGCAGCAGGAACACCTCCTCTGTTAGTAAAGCTAACTTGTTCCCTGGCCATATTCAGCTGACACTCTTGTGTGTGAGTCAGAGAGGTATAAGCCCTGAGAGACACCTTTTAAAGCTGTAAAGATGTCTCAGCTCTGTGCAACAGCTGACAGGGATGAATTGCAGCATACCACAGTGTAGTGTAAAGCTTTGGGGTTTTCTTGCATTGTATCAGCTTATTGTGCAGCAGTGCCAGGTCTAGGGGAAGACCTGTCACGCTGTACTGGGAGGAATGTTTGAAGCTATGTTTACTCAGCCATTGTTGGTTTTAATTAATAATCTGTTTCAAGACACACCGCAGGGTAATTTTTTAATAAGAGCAATTAATGAGAGGTTCAGTCAGTGAAAAAACCTTACCACAGGGACACTATAGATAACATCGCAGAAGCTGGTTTGGATCAAAAACCTGAGCTGGAGAGCTGGAAGAATCACTTGGCCAGTGCATCCACAAAGGCAAAACATAACCCCTGTAGTGTGTTAGGGCATCTATAGGGCAGTGAAGTCTCAGGAGATATGGCAGGATGCAACAGCCAGGTATGCGTTCCTGGAATGGTCCCCATACTTGCTTCACCAAGATGGTAGAGCTGTTGGGTCTTGAGGACACCCCAGTTCCAGGGATTTAGCCACCAGGATTTGGGGCTTGGGGCTGGCTTAGGCACAGGGCAGCACATAGAGGGAGCTCAGTGGGGCTGCCACATCTGTTGCTCAGGAGCAAATTTAAGTAAAAATGTCAGATAGATCAGTTTTTCAAAATGCCTTGTGCCTCACTAGAGAGTGAACATTTAGTGCTTTCACATCAGGTTTAGCATTTGAAAGGTTTAGCAACCTTTTAAAAGATGACAAGGGAGAGTGGATGTCAGAATTCCTTTGGCATGTGTACAACATCTTCAAAGCAGACTATACATGACAGAAAATATCACAGTGCCAAGAATTAATTTCCCATCTGACCAGTAGAAAGGGCCATTTCAGGACCATCTGTTGACATTCCCTGGTGATTCTCCTAGATGCAAATCCCCGAGGAATTTAAAATGGCTTCACCTGGGCCAGGTGCTTCACTTGCCTCAGGAGCAGCCATTGACATTGGCCTCTGTAGGGCACAATTTTCAAAGTGTGCCTATACCTGGATGTGTACGTTGTTGTACAATAAGGCATTTCTTAGGTCTGCAAATGACTAGTAGGATAACTGGTGCTGTATAAGGTATCACAAGTAGCTATAATAGTTGGTTTGTTTTTTTTTTTTAAATAACTGCATTTATTTCCACACATGCAAACATGCAAATTCAGTAGAAATTAAAAATAATAAACACTCAAAATGGGTTACAAATGAACACCATTCAAGATGGGCTAGGGATTTTTGGTTTTGTTCCCCCCTAAAAGCTTCAAACAGCTTTACAGCTTAGAAGAGATAAGGAAAAACTACCCTAGAAAAAGTATCTCAAAGAACTAAATCAGGGCTCCTGAGGCACAGCTAGTGATTCTTTAAGCAAAACAAAGTGATTGAAAACAGCTGAAAAGTGACTGAAGTAAAAACCATTTGCTGTGGCCAGTCAGCTTTTGGTTTAAGGGTGTGACCCAGAAACTGCTATGTATTTAAGTGTCTTCCTTGGAGTAGGCAAGGATTATCTTGGTGAAATGCAGTCTAAGAGTGTGGCTGTTTAATGAAAAGGTGGGGTTTTTTTGTTGTTGTTGTTGTGGTGGTCGGTGTGTTTTTTGGTTGTGTGTGGGGTTTTTTTTTTTTTTTTTTTTTTTTTTAATCATTTGGTACCAGTTAGCTGGTCTGAATCTATGGTTCTATAGCAAAACACAGTTAGATTTCAATTCAGAGTGAGTATTTTCTTGAATGAGAAATTTGGGGGAAAGGGAGGATATTTTTGGCACATCAGTGATGTTCTGAAAGATGTACTCATTGAGGATCTTTCTGTTGATTTTTATTGTGGGAGTGTTAATTATTTTTTCTTCCCTAGTTATGAGATAATTTCCGTGATGGTTTTATGTACAGTCAAAGCTGTCTCTGCTAACTGTGTAGTGGAAATGATGGATAAACATTAGTTAAGACTTTATTCTCTCTGTAGGAGAGAAAAGTAGGTCAATAGGTAGGTAAATGTACTTCTTATTATTGCTATAATGCTTTAGGAGGGATGCATCAATGTTTTGTGCTTTGAGTGCTACTAAATACAGAACAGAATGTTTGTCTTTCTGAAGACAGTGTGTACTTTTTGTTGTGGGGAAAAAAGGCATAAAATGTGGGTAACCATCATTACACAATATGAACAACTTACCTAAAACAATGTCAGAGGAACTGAAGTGCTGAGAGTTTTAGCTGATGGCAGGATAATCACAGAATCCTTTAGGTTGGAAAGAACCTTTAAGATCAAGTGCAGCTGTAAACCTAACATTGCCAAGTCCAGCACTAAACTATGTCCCTAAGTGCCATGGCTATGTGTCTTATAAATACCTCGAGGGGAGGGGATCAAGTGCATCCTTGGTAAGTTTGCAGATGACACCAAGTTGAGCAGGAGTGTTGATCCACTTGAGGGTAGGACTCTTTAGAGACATCGATGGGCTGAGGCCAGTTATATGAGATTCAACAAGGCCAAGTGCTGGGTCCTGCTCTTGGCCTTGTGTGTTTGCACTTGCCCCACCAGCATCTACTCCTCAACAGTGCTCGCCCCTGTAGAGGGAAGAAAATGGGGGAGGGAGGGATTGAAATAAAGGAAAACATGAGGAAATCAACTCGATGCAGGCCAGTGTCTCTTCCTTAGCTGCCTGCTGCCTTTTCACAGGATCATCAGCTACAACTGGCCCAGTCAATTCCCAGCAGACCCAGCTCATGCTGTGCCAGAAGAAGGGATCTTAGCCAGACTAGTGACACCTAGGTCTCTGTGAGTTTATTAAAAGTACTGGAAATTGAACCAGCTTTGCAATTTTATTGTGCGATAAAATGCTTCGAAAGGATGAGGCTTTCTGAGATGAGAAGTGCATAAGAGAGAGTGCTGGTTCCTCTGTTGGATTGGCATGACTGTGAGCCTTAACTGAAGTCACAAAGCAGTTTTTACAACCTGGCTTAGATACTCTCTGCTTAGGTGGAACTCTGGATGGATGGGGTTGGAGTTGTGCCATTCAGGGTTGATAGCTGGCAGGACAACACACAAGCAGACCAGGAAAACTGCTGAATAACAGCGATATGAGTAAATGACCAGAAGTACTTTGTTGACAGGAGATTAGACCAGGTTCTGACCAAACCATTTGAGAACCAGATAGTCACTTACTGACAACACTGTTCTGAAGAAATTACACACTATGATAAATGTGCAGAAAGTATTACTGTAGCAAAGGTCTTGACATGCAGTACTGCTTCAGGGACTCGACCTTACTGTGAGGTAGCCTGGATGTTTCCTGGTGGGGTAGCTGGGTGCCTGGGGAATTTACTTGTTATGATTTTTATAGACAGACTTACGACCATAAAAATTACTCCATCTGAAAGAGGGATTTTTATGTACATACCCTTAGCAATCATTTAATGTGTCGCAAGAGAACCTAAGTATTCCCAGGATAATGGTATTGGGGCACAAGGTAAGGGATTGGAGGGTAGCCTGATTTCTTCCCCCTCCACCATCTTTCTTTTAAGTGAACTAGCACAGGGGGTAATAAAGCTTTCTTGGAAAGGTGCATAGATTTTTTTTTTATTACTCAAAATGCTGAGCAAGGTGTTTTTTGCCCTTGATATCAGCATCAGTGTAGCCAGATCTGTCATATGCTGTTCCACTGTGCAAACCCATGTGGGGCTGATAATACCCCAGCACCAAAGATCTCCTGTGCATTTTCACCAGATATGTGAGATACTAAAGTGAAGCTTTTTATCTCCTTCCAATGTTGGAAAGGCACATAGGGTATGTTTACAGAGCACTCTAATCCAGTGCCACATGAGAGAGAAGAGTTTGCCCTAGGAGAGCTGTGCAGCATCACCGCTGCCAGACTGCCATCGACCCTGGCCCTGGGAGCCTCTGAGGTCACATCTGAGCTTGCCATGGTTATGTCTGTGTGGGCATCACTTCTGTTGCAGTTTTTGGCCTCTCTAAGGACAGCTACTTACTTTTAATGAATCTAGATGACCACTCTTCATTCTGTTAGTCTGAGGTGGGTATCTAAAGAATGTGGCCAGAATTACTTTAGGCTATGGAATGTTTGGATTCATGTCTCTGTTTTATGGCACCTTTTCAGGTCAGTAAATCAACTCCTAAATTTTGGCCTACAGGTGCTTCTGAAGGCTGCTAGTGATTTTAATATATAACTTCTTATTGCTTGGAATCAGACACAGCTGAGTGGTAAAGATTTAAAAATATCTAGAGGAAAGAGTCTGATCCTCCACAACTTCTTGGATTTGTTTACTGTATAAAATGCTAAGGCTATTTCCATTAGAGTAGGTGTATCTGAGTTTTCCCTATGGGTATTGTAACCAACTGAATTGAAATGGTTAATTGTTTTTCAGGGACTAGCATGCACTATTTGATTTGAAAAATGAAATCAGAAGATCTGTCCACGTGCAACCGGAGCTGGCTTGGGAAGAGCAATGAAACACTGATGAGCAGATTGAGCTTCTAAACCTTGTTAGCTGAGTAGGATGGAAGACAGAGATGGTAGGGGACAAGGAGGCAGAGACAGTATTACTGCTGCTAACCACTTAACTCTTCAGAGCAGAAAAGGAAAACTATGCTTCAGTCTTCCTGGAACAAGGTAAAGTGTGAGTGAAGACTTTATCACTCCAGTCGCTCAGCACTGATGTGTTTTGGAAAGGCTGTCCTGTGATCTACAAACACCTATGGAGTGCTGCTCCCAAGAAAGCAAGCCTTCAAAACAGCTCTGAACATGTTTAGACTGCTGGAAGTAACACATTGATAAACTGGCTGGTGAAATCAAAGGGACTAATCTTACAGTAGTTGCTTGGGGGTGGAATGAAGTCTTGCAACCTGTAAAGGAGGCCAGCAGTCTTAGTTTGTCTGCAAAATCTAAACAAGGCCTGAAGGATATGCTTGGGCCCTGGCTCATGATCATCTCAGCCATTTGGTGGGGGGGCTTTCCGACCTAACTTGAATCCATTTGAGTAGAATCCTTCTAGACAACAGCCAGGCACCATTTGGGGGTTTTATGGATCAGGTCCCAACAAACAGTACTTGAAGCAACCAGATTCCCAGAAAGAGTTTAATTACAGCCAGATAGCAGAGCTTCACCTTCATTAGTGTCTTAATACAAATCTAGCCAGGGAGATTTGCTTCTAGCTTGCACAATTAAAGATACTTGTTATGTAAATCCATACTGAACAGACAGAAAATGTCGCGTGGCTATCTTGGTTCCTACTTTGGCAGACTGTCATAAAACAGTACTAGGCTTTGCTAATGAACTTGTGCTTTCTCCTGTTCACCCAGAAGAACTGATAAGAGCAAATGGCAATGCTGAGTATTAGCAGCTATCGAGGTTGGTGAGTGATTAAGGAGAGGTCAACATGGACAAATGAAATGGAACAAGATTCAGAAAATGTGAACCAGAGGGGGAAGCAAGGTCAAGGAATTATGTTAGCAGAGAGGAAAGATCACTGAACAGAGTTATAAATGAACCTGCTGCAGCCAGTTTTCTTCTATGGGTTTATCAAGATGCGCAAAGGTGGATGGGTATCTGATAGCACTTACCAAACAACCCAAGCCCCTTGTCAATGGGGACACAGCACCCATTTAAGTTTGGAATCTCAATACTTCAGAATATCTAAGCTACTGCAAGTGTTTGAGATTTTTGTTTGTTATTTTGAGTTGTTTGTTTGCTTACTGTAATGTAAGCATCTACCGCAGTTATGAAAGTTATCTTTTAATTTCCATTTTTGTTACTCATTATTCACAATCTGTTCTGGTTTTGATGCTCACTGATCTGTATGTTTCTGCTTTTAGGGATGTTGTATTTAGGCATAGATTCATTGTTACTTTTTATACTGTAAATAATAATTTGTTCATAGGAATTAGGTCTTTTCATAATCATCCAACCTGTGATGCATTTCTAGCACACCTATATTCCAGTAGCTGCTTTTTCTTAATTTACAATGTTCTGTTGATTATTCAGGAATTACTCCTGTCACCTAGATCTTAGAAGACAGCATAGGAAAATGCTCCATGCATAGACACCTCTTGTCATTCTTCATCTTCCTTATACTTGGGCTTGTTCTTCAAAAATGCAAGTTTTTTAATTTCACTTCTGTTCTCTTTCTGCATCCCAGTCTTTTAATGCCATTCATGCATTTATGGGAGGCAGGAAAGATTGTGCGGGTGGAATTCCTCTGCCAAAGCTTATTCAATCTGTTTTGTACCTTTATGCTGCATTTTGTCCAGGATAAGGGTCAACAGTCAGCCAGTATTAAATGTCATAGTCCATCAGTCAGTGGGGACAGCTTACACGGACAAGGATCTGCTATAAAACAAACCTTTTAACAGATAATCCATGTTTCCCTCATGCTTCGAAAGACTGTTTATGCTTTTGCAGTACCTCAAATGGAAATACAGAAGTCCCAACAAAGGGTATACTTCCACTGCATGACCAGTACGCCAGGACTTACTCCCATGTATTGGCCCCTCTATCACCAAACAAAATTTATGTTGCAAGGTGAGTTTGCAGTATGTACTGATATGTAACTTTAAGCATGCACTCATACCTGTATATTGGGATGTAACGTTACTCACTGTTTGGACTGGGAAGCAGCACCATGCAGTGGTCACAAAGCCACCTACATTAGGATGTCTATTCAGGTCTGTCCTGCTACTACCTTGCTACATGATTTCAAGCTGAGCAAACTTTTCAGCAGAGCTGCAGATTTTGCATAACTGGTTTGAATTGCCTACTACATAACCTTAAAGTCATTAACCACTCAGAACTATGATTTACTTTTTTTTAATTCACCTACCTCACTTTCCCAATTTGTAGTTGGTATTGGATTCTTTTTTCATAGCACTTTGATAAATTGTATGTAATTTCTCTCCCTTGCCACTCGATTTAACACACATCCACTTACTTGATTGGTGTAAACTACAGTAATTTTAGATAATTGGGCATCTATTTTGTAAATAACTGCTCTGAAATTCTTTGTTGCCTCTAATTTATTTGCTAAAGATGATTCTGGCCTGAACCAAGGGAGAAAGAGAAAAATGGCAATCACACTGTCTTAATCATTACCTGTGCTGTTCAGATGGCTGGGCTTCTGTGAAATGTGTACAAACAGGCAGTGTTTTAGCGCTTCACTTGTGTGTTTTAGTTTATGAAAAACTATTCTTGCTACAGCAACTTTTTTTCTTCTTTTTTACCCTTGTGGCTGTAGTGGGTCTATGTAGCTGCTTTGCTTAACTAACCATCCTCTCTTTCTCTCCAGGAATCATTTACTTTTCTAGGTTGTCAAATAATAGCCCCTTAGATCTTATAGGAAGTGAAGGATAATAATGTTAACTATTATTATTTCAGACTTCAGTCTTGCCAGTTTATTGTGAAAAGCTGCTTATCAACATACTTGTAAGTATACTTTGGTAGAACTTCTGATGTAATCGATAACAATAAACAAAGACCTAACTATTAACTGCTGGCGTCAAGAAATATATTGCAGCCTCAGCAATTGTCTTCTGAATTATAGATGTGAAATCATGTTTCTGGCAAACCTCCTCAAATTAGTTGATTACTAAAGTTGAGTATGAGACTTACACTGGGGAGGAAAATGCAGTCATCCTGACTGCTAACACTTAACTCTGACCTGTATGTACACAACATTAACCACCACTGCTCTGAGAACCCCCCGATTTCAATGCAGGCATTGCAATCACACCACCACTAACTCCTGTGGGATTAATATTTCTCTAGGGGCTACAGTTTTGCTACATGTGACATATGTAGTAAATTACATCTTGCACCTGTAGTTCACTACAGACAAGGTCTGCCATATGCATGTCCCTGCTTTTTTGTGATCTAACTGCATATGCTGTTTGCTCCCTAACATCATGTCAATGTTGTGACAATTGTCTACTTGCCTTCAGAGGCTACAGGCAGTACTTCTGGGTTTGCCATCTAAACCTGCTCCAGGTTTAATACAAATGCACAGTTTTCATTAGGTGATAAAGGTAAACTTGAAATTCTTTGAAATATCCACACAGTTCTGTTAAGGAATTTGATATAATCGAGTTTAGTTGGACAACTTTTTGCAACAAAAAGTACTCTTTACACTGTTTTTGCTCAAATAAATTAAAACCTCTTTATTCACTTCCTGATTATATGTCTGAGGGGGAAGCTTCAACATCTGGGTTTTTTTCCCCTTGCTTACTCAATGGAACTGCTGCCTCAAAGCAACAACTCTTCTCTGAACACTTGAATTTCCAGTTTTCTGCAAGTGAAACATACCCTGATACGTGTGTGTGTGTATATATATTAATCTCTCTTGAAGGTTGCAGGTTGGTTGTTTTGTTTTTTTGTTTTCCTTTTAACTCATTCCTTTCTTACTTAAACCCCCTGTCTTAACTGAAAAAACAAAACAACCTCTTCCAGGTCTGCTCTGTAAAAATGCTGTATTCCTCAAGGGAAGCAAGAATTGATTATCCTATTTGAAGCTGAGAAAAGAGACACCTAAATACTGTTCTGGAAACTTTGCAACAGCAGGATACTATTTCATCTGACAGATGCTTTAAAAAAAATCCTCCACATGCAGGCTGACTTAGAAAAATATTTTTATTTACAAGAGTAAATAATGTAGTGCAAGGAGAGTGGATTTAACCCTCAATAATGCATAGATTGATGCAATTTATAGTCCGTGATCTACACCATTTTGGAGAGGTCCATGCACACCTGCTTTAAAGGTCAGACTTTTCCTACAGCCACTTACCAGATAGCTTTAAATCAGAGAGAAGGCATTTGCACTCCATACTTGTTATCCATATATCCCATCTAACATTTATCAAATAAACTGTCACTTAAACAGGTGTCTGTAAGAGTTAGTGTAGAACATGAGATAAATCTTTGCCAATGTTATCTATGGAAGAATCCAAAAATAATTTGTTCATTCATGTTGTGTCACCTGTTCACACAAATATTATTTATTCATTACAGAAGCTACTTTACCTAATCAGTGGCTCTTTGCAGGATGGAGACATTTTGTTATGTCCACCAGGGAGGTGCTGACAAGTGTGAAACTTTGACCAAGGGGTAGCCAGCAGAACTGCTGTTATGATCATATTTTTATTTCAAAACAAAACCCTTCTGCATCAAAGAGTTAGGATGCAACAGAAAACACCAAAAAAAAAAAAAAAAAAAAAAAAAAAAGCACGTACCAAAGGCCTGCCTGGTGTGCCTGGAACCTGGAAATTGTTGGTGGCTGGGTTTCACTTTTATGTAATTTCCATGTTTCCAATTTGGAAATCTCTGGTAACTTCACCAGTAAAGTAAGCTCAAATGCAATAAAGGCAATTTAATAAGATAGTGGATATGTGAGTAAAACTTTTTCATCAAAACCTGGGGGAGGTTTGTTCATTCTTCAATTGGGTGAAGACTTTGCATGTTTTCTTTCAGTCCTTCAATAAAATACAGTATGATCAGTTGGGTATACTGAGATAATCTGCATTATCTGTTTGGAGTGTTAAATAAATTATAGGGACGGTCTTCCTCTATAGTGGCTAAAGGAGATCTTTTGGACTGTACTATTAATGCCACCGATAGAGTTGGTTGCCAGTTCTTAGATTTGTAGTTGTCCCATCTTCCCAATGGGACATCAACCTTAAGAAAACTACACTTCAGCTTGTAACGAGGGGATGCTGAGGGTTTGACTCCTGCTGTGTTAAATCATTTGAAAATGTAGATTCATCTTGCTGTATTAGTCCGGTCCCATCCTCGCTGTTATTCCCTGAAGAAGAAGGTTCAGCTGACAATGGTTCCGATCTTGTTCCGGAAGAATTATGGGCTTCAGAAAAATGTCAAAAGAAATTATTCAAAAAGACCCCACTGCATCTAGGAAATCTACTCATCAATATTTAAATATTATGTGGATATAAAATCACATACAAGGATAACACTTGAAGGTTAAGAAATACTGAAAGATGAATAACTGTAACTATATACTTTGTACATATGTAGTATGATTCCCAGTTACGGAATTCATAGCTAGTAAGAAAAGAAAGCAGAGTTTCAGAATTATTTCCATAGTCAGCATATTATTCACATCTACATGTCTTAAATGCCAGCTAGGAATTATAAAATTCAAATAATATTTTTACATTAATGGTATTTTTATTTTTAATACTATTCCCTATAGGTGTAGTATCAACATGGAAAGTAATTTTTTCTGTTTTACAGAAATATGTCAGTACCCAGTATTTTCTGACATAGGCTTAAGCTGCCTACAGGGGTTAAACCACAATGTAAGAAAAAGTATTAGCAGAAGAAATTATTTTCATAACTGGCAATATTCATCTCACAATGTCCAGATCAAGATCTTGTGATTTGAAGTGAAAACACTGGGTTAAAGCTGGGAATGCTTTTTAAATGATGACTCATTATTTTTGTATGTGATGGGTTTTTTTTCCCCTTTCCTGAGCAATGTAGTTTTGTTTCTTATATCTCTTTCAATATGCTAAAAAAAAAAAAGCCAGACTGAAGTCTGGCATTTGGTTTTCTGGCCCTTAATATTCCCTGTCCCATCAGAAAAGAGAACATACAGCAAGCATTTCTAGCTTTGTCAGGAGGAGTCTGCAAATGCTGACTAAATGTATTAAGTGGTTCTGTTACTCGTCTGAAGAAGCTGAACTATGTCCTCCTAAATTACTCCAATGTAACAACTCTCTGAAACTCACTTTTTCTCCCACCTTGTAGCTGAATGGATCCAGTCATATGGAACAGGGAAAATGGTCTCACTGAATATTGCAGACATAATATATGAAATCAAAGTCATATAATTAACAATACCGCATGTTGAGAGATGGGAAATAATCCCTTATTTCCAACCAGAATCTCCTGCAGTTAATGCTTTTATTAAGAATCTTCTTTATTAAGGGAAATTCACCATAAGCCAACAGGTTTAAACCTATGCCTCATTTTGTCCACCCCTTTTCAGTTATCAAAAAATAACTTGCACATCTAAGAAGTTACTTTTCACGGGTACCTCTACCAAATCTGGAATTCCTGCTTTTATTTTGAAGTTTTTATTTCATATGTAATAAAAAATATTAAAATATGTATATAAAAAATAACTCCTTTCTTTGGTTTTACTATGACAAATACTTACCATGTAAAGACTGAAAATACTGCACTGCAAATGCAACCAGAATTGATAAAAGAAAGGTTCCCATGAAGTAGATCTGTGACAGTAAGTTAAAAAACATAATTAGAGCAGTGCAAAGCCAAGGTAATGCTCCACATGAACTGTGCATGTATCAAAGGAGCAATACATACCAAAGTAGATTGTACAATATTGTTCCAGAAAACTCTCATGTAAAAATAAAGCAATGCTAATGAGCATGGACTAACTGATTCTTGGTTACTGTTATTCCAGCACCTATAAGAAGAAGATGAAAACACCTCGTTAGTCCTCCTCTACAATTTTGTGGCATCTGTCTGGGAATTGCAAGTGGGTTTGCATCAAACTTCAGTAACGCAGAAAACCAAGCAGATATTATCATCACCGTCTCACAGGTGGTGAAGTAAAAACTAATAGAAATTCCAAATTAATCTCATTAAGCACAGAATACCTTATACTAGGAGTGTATTTTTTTTTCTTACTAGTCAACAACAGGTCTAAGCATCCAGGCTACTCTTGCCCAGCAGGTCACAGTACAAAGTCGTACCCAAGATCCTTTGTTCTAACTAATGTGAGCCAACAACAGGACCTGACTTAAGATTACATGTAACAAAGTTAGTTGCCTGTGCAGGACACTGGTGCCTAAACCCCCTTTAGAGACAATGGAGTACTACACAAAGCAGTCAGAACTTGATGGGTGCTTTAGCTGACTAGCTATGAGGTATCTCTCGTAGGGTGAGCTGAGTAGCTTCCTCAGTTCCATCAATTAGGACTTCACCTACTAAGGGAGTTTAGACAGCTAAATCACAGGCACCTATTTTAAGGTACTGCCAATTCTGTGGAAAATCCCACAGCACTATCAACTCTGGACTCACTGAAAAGCAGATGGATTCAGCCCAAGGGAAGGCAGAATTCAGGCTCAAGCTTACAATCCCAGATGGACCAGCTGGTCCAAATGCTCTACTTATCTGGCTGGCAATTTCACACAGAGTGAGGTAATTTAGGGTACAAATTCAGGTTAACTGCAGTGAAGACTAATTTCATCAGATTGTTGGGATCATCTCCACTTTTTTGGGGTCACAAATGCGCACTAGAAAAACAGAAAATAAACCATGCATTCTTGGTTCACAGCCTCATGTATTAACTGTTAGCACCTCCTCCTTTAAATATCTGAAAGGCAATTCCATAAAGCCACCAAGTATTGTGTGAAGTTCTCCATTTCCACTGTGCTTTCCAACACATGTTGCTTTACCCCGGCAAAGGAAACCTAAGTTCTATACTGGAACCAGAGGTCTGTCATTAAAAGACTGTTTTGAGCTGTACACAAATTGTCAGTGCCTAACTTAGCAACTAAATATATCAAATTGGGAAAGACCTCCTTGATCATTAAATCCAGTCCCTGCTCTTTCAGGTAACCACATATAATCATGTCTCTAACAGGCATAAACTGAAATATATTTAGGTAATTTAAGCATTTCAAGCATGTTGACCTGAACCTGCCTTAAATCATAAAAGTGAACGAAGTTAATAATTACAGGAGTTGCTGTTCTCCAGAGTAAATGCTACTCACATGAATAACCTGAAGATGCTGATAAAAGGGGGAAAAGACTCACCTGTAATAGAGTTCCTGAAGAAGTGATGTATTACTAGAATGTAGTGCTTGATCAATTTCCAGGTGGTCCAGAATGTATGAAGGTATGGAGTTGCCCTCTTCTATGGCAAGGGCCAAATTAAAGAAACCCTAACAATAAAAAAGCATACATGCTTTTTAACAAATAAAATTTCAGATGTATATTTAAGGTCCATAGCAAGCATCAAGTAGCTAAATAATTATAACTGTCTTCTATAAATTCATTTAGTATATGATCCTCACTGAGTAATTATAAGAGCCTTCACTCCTACCCATATACACAGATAAATATAGAAGATGCAAAAGAACATTCATTTGTTGCAATATAATTTCTGTAGAAAATATCTGGGAAAAAAAAGTCTTAAGTTTTTTCATTTTTAGTAGTTCTTTAAACACAGCCACTATATTGATCTGTAAACTTTTCTCTACTAGGGAAATACAGACTGAAAGCAGAAATGGATTCCTGCTCTATTACTGTTTAATTCCCTTCCAACTAGCTCTATGGGTTGACAGCAATCTGAATAGTGAAAGTGAAAACAGAAATTTCCTCCAGACAATTTAGGTCCTTAATCTTACAATTTTGCCTACTTGGACAAGTATTAGGCATCCCTGGGTCTTCAGAGACATGAACATGACATGTTATTACAGGATTTCCCATTAGTTTGGCTTTCATACTTTAAAGCAACTGAATGGTTATTTTGCTATTTTAGCAGTAATCTTTTGTCCCAATATTCTCAAAACAGAACCCAACTATGCTACCTCAAATAAATTTACATACAAGATACTGTCTGAGGACACTGTCATAGGGACAGGGAGAACAGAATATTGCACCAAGGACATTTCAGCAGGGTCTGAGGGCAGGAAACTCAGTATTGAAACACTAAATGTCTTTGTTAATGTGATATGGTATATCTTTAATTATAAAGCATTTTAAGATTAAGCTTTTGTTGGTGGACTGAACAAAATTCACCCTAGAAGTCATTCAATATACCAAGGGAAACAGGCCAGACTTCTTGTTTCTATCCTAAAATAGTGGAGGATAGGACTGGAATGCAACTCATCAGTCTATTAATTCTTCCCTGTGCAGTAGTAAAAAATACCAAGGTCACAACAAAATCAATTGTTCCAAGGTAAGGTAGCACTGAATTAGACCATTCACCTCTATCTTTGAAAACAGCCTAATTCTAGGAGTGTCCATCTATGCTAGCTTTACCTTCTGTTACCCTGAAACAGCAACTACTGATTCACAATGTTATTTTGAAATAATTATGACTTATTCTAGCAGGTTTCTTCAGGGCAGATGTAGCCAAGCAGAATAGCCAGTCTCAGATAAATTCTCAGATTGTACTGAACTCTGATGTTTTATAAACACATTACAGCGGCAGACCCACCTGTGAATCTCCCTCTAACGCAGCTTGTGCGTACATCCGCATTGAGAGCTCAAGGTCTTTAGACTGATTGTGGTAACCATAGTAGTAGAAATCACCCATCTTCAGATAAGCTGTGGAAGAAACCAGTAGCAGATCATTTAGAGTATTTGTAGAAATAGAATTAACCAATTATTATTGTGATGAAGAAGTTAGTAGTAATTCTATTTAAAGCCCCATATGAAAAACAAAAGGGTACTCTTTCTCTCTGGTTGTCTCTGTGGCTACTTTACACGAGCCTGCCCATTGAAAATATTTATCCTGGGTGAAATTTCTCATGGTTTCTCTTTAATGAATTTAGCAAATGATAATGCTACTTCTACAAAAACTGAGAGTCTTTATACCGCATTCCTTCTTCATGGGCTGGATCTATCATTGGGTAACCCACAGCCTTATTATTCAGGTTAGCCCTAGAAAATTCATCAGACTTAAAACCATGCTGCCCAAGTGTTTGTTCTGTACTGTCACTATGGTGGCTGAACCCATCTCCAAAATTACAGAACTTTGCTAATGGTAATTTCATCAGTTTCAAGTCCAACCCAACCACAGACAACATCAGATATAGAATTTTCTTGCTCTGGAAAGAATGCCCAGCAAGTATTTTCCAATTACCATGTGATGTCACAGACAGACAAGTGTGTCAACAGAGTGGGCACTGACTCACCTGGGAGCAAGCATGACATTGCACTAATCTATGCTAAAGAGTAAAATCTCCCATGACTGCATCTACACTTATCTGACCCAAGCTTTCCCCAAATGGTTTGAAATACTTCTACACCTTGCTTTGTGTGTCTACAGCAGCTGCCAAGAAGTCCTACCTGTTCTTACAGCGGACTGTAGCAGAGCAAGTTGGTCAGTGACCCAACAGCAGAGGTAGAAGGACTATGCAGACAGGCTGGCACAGATGCAGAGGACAAAGCCCTAAATTCTGTAGTGAGTCATCAAGAAGAGTGTTCCCCTCAACCATACCAACTGCATCATTCCAGCCCCAGCCTGGAGAGCACTCCCACAACTGGCAGTGCCTTGAGGTCACTCTGTGTTGCACTGATAATGTAGCCCCGGAAATCTTTGTTGCCAGGCTTAGAGTCTCCATCCCAGGCCCTACACTGGGGCTTTGATCCTCCACTACTGCAAAGAGGGGTTATGACCTTATATTACTCATGTGAGGAATAGATAAATTAATAAAATCCTTCCCTTGTTGAATCCATCAAGTCTCCTCTCCTTCACTTGAATAATATCACAGTCTCAACCCATGAGCCTGACCTTCAAAAGATTCTCTAATATAAGAATGTACCAGTGGATCTGCCAAAGGGTCGACTAAACCACACCTCTCTAAGGCATCTACAAACTCCTCATGAAAACTGACAGGGTTTGTCAGCTCCTGTGGCTTCAGGCTGTATCAATGTGGTGCTCAGTTTCCATGTTGCTGTGTATTTATATAAACAACTTGAATTCATTTTACACTCCACTTTTCCACATGCTTACTAAAAAAGCACTTAAACCTTCCTGTGAGACAATCAGATCAATGTTTTCAAATATTGAATAACTCTTTCCAAGGCAACAAAATGACTTAGTCGCTAAGGTCACAGATCTAGTAAAATTTAAGGCCAGAGGAATGTATCTTATATGTAAAATAAACTTTTCTGTTTTCTTTTAAACAGAAAATCCTTTAGTTACCCAAGGTAATCTATGCCTATGTTGATAAACTCTGTACCCTAACAGAAAAATTCATAGTAAATTAGATAAGGAATCCTTCAGCCTTCATAAGGTTCTCATGACTCAATTAGGATATGGAATTATATTTGGTTTTGGATTTTCTCTTTGATAAACTAAACAGCATGGGCTCCTGAAGTCTACTGCTGTTTTTTTTTCTTAAACCTTCAATCAATGGTTCAGGCTCCTAAATATCTAGCCCCTTCTCAAGACTTAACTTTTTTATTTTACTTTTTTTTCAAATTTTACCCATTTTATGCCATAAAAATGAATTCTCAGAAAAGCTGTGCTGAAATACAATGCTTTAAAATATCTCTCCCCCGAATATTCAAAACACTAAAATAGAAATGTATGATAAGTAGGGATTATTCTTCCCTTAACTTGCTCACACAGAATTTGTAACAAAATTAGTTTTTCAAATTTAAAAAAAAAAAGGTAACATGAAAATTCAGAAAGAATTCCTTGTACATACCAAATGATGGTGCACTGACTTGAGAAACAGAGAAATTGTAGTACCTCCAAACACAATCAGTTGCTAGGTATTTCCTTGCTAACTCCTGGAAAAAAATAATTGATCCATTCATATCATAGATAAGAGATTAGGATAAGATTATTAAAAAGTGTTGCTTTGAGGATTATGAGTTGTGAATACATTTACTTACTGGTCTTTCTTCACAGATGTGTGCTAAATTTGACTGCGACACTTCAATCCCAGTTTCAGCTGCTAACACGTAATGCAGCAGAGCTTCATGCCTAACGTTAGACCAAACACATCAGTGAAAAACTTAGCAAAAATAACATACATTTTAGTCGTAGTTAAAAAAAAAGCCACTAAACAAATTGATAAAATCACCCAAGACAAAAATTTTGGTACAAGGTTTAAATGAGGCTGGCCAACCCAAGCAACAGCTACATCTACTGGCAATGCTTGGTGTAATATGCTGAATCTCAAGAATCTGCATTGCTTTCTCTTGCATTGAAGCTAGATTGGTTCCACTGCACATTAACTCCAATTGCAAGACTGATGATAAAGTTGAATTCATATTAAGCCAAATTATCTACTTAAATGTCTCTGATAAAACGTTCTTAAAAGATTCTCACCTCCTCCACTTAAAAAAAATAATCCGTAATTAACTTAGCTGTGTATGAATCTGTCATTCACCTGAGTGCTTTGGGATGCTTTAGTCTTTTATTTCTATGACTTGTCTTTTTAGACTATGAGCTCTCTGAAACAGGAATTGTCTCATTATATTTGAATGTCCGAATTAACCAACAGTCACAGTTCTTCTGTGGACTCTCAGCACCTCACTGAATGTAAAGCAAGTAATAAAAACTAAACATGCGTTCTCAGTATAGCAATTCAGTATTGCAGTACAGCACTGCTTGTGATTCCACAGAAGAGCATCTGTTTTGTGTTCTCTGACACTCATCTACTCAACATTATGAAGACTAAGCATTCAAAATTAAGATGAAGTCTTTAAAATCATGTGTTTGGTTTTAATATTACAAGATAAGAAAAACACTTGGTGTACTTTTTTCCTACTAAAGCTTCCTATTAAAGGCTCATGCTTCCAGTGGTTTTCTCCACAACACAAAGCTAAAACCATGGCAAGTTTCAGGGTTCAATGGTTTGTTTAGCTGGAAGCCAATATGGTTAAATATGCATTCCACTTCAAGAGTAGGTGCTTAAGCAAAAAAACTTTAAAATGAAATTGTGGAAGCAGTTACCCTTACAGAGTTAGCAGGTACAACCTTCTGTTTCCCAACTGCTTCTGCAAGATTACAAATTCTTCCTTGTACTTGCCCTGTAAAAATATCTAGGATAATGGAGACCTGGCACCATAGAAGGAATTCAGGACAGCTAAGGTGGGAAATTAGTTCTTCTGATCCTTAACTCTCAAAAGGCAATGCAGAAAAGTAACTACATCTAAGGCTTTTAAATAATCTCTGGAGATCAAACTACCATGACTAAGAGGTGTGTAGAACATGTGGTTGTTAACACCAATGACCGAGGAACGCATATTACTTGGGCCTGCTTGGCAGTGGAACAATTCACAATGTGCAAGACACATGAAAAATATTCAGAAGCAAAGATTTCAACATGAACATACTCCTAAAGCCAGAGGAAAGTAGGATCAGTATTTATATGTAACTACCCATACACTCCCAGTCACTGGCATGTCATGTGGGACTCCCATCAGATTTTTCCTCCCAGCTGTTGAGACCTGAACTTCTGGGATCTTAATGCTCTACCTGTCATGTGTACAGGACTTCCATGCGACTGTACGAAGAGTGAGCTGGGTAGAGTCACAGGCTTGTACAGGTGACAAAAACATTAACTGAGAGATTTTCAGTGTTGAAAAGTGAGATCAAGTCTCAGAAGAAATGTCTGTGATGGACTGAATAAAAAGAAACTTCTAGGAATGGGTTACTCCAGAACAATCCACTGGCAGTTTTTTGTAGATCTCCTAATCCTGAAACACTAATTAAGTACTAGCAGGGGGAGGCTGCAGGACTAAATGAGCCTTTGTCTTACTCACCTATGACAATCTAATGCCTGCAAGTACAGTACCTGATGCTCGTGCCTACAGGTTGCTGTAAAAATGGAGCATTAACCTGCAGGCTATTTTGAAACCTCTTGGTTGGCATACTAGGTATTGTAGCCTCCTATTATACTTCACAGAAAAGATAATATTAACCATATACAAAAAAAAAAGAATAAGCCTGAGTTTTCATGACATGGAATTGCACAGGAAGAGAAAGCAAGGTATGGTTTTTCAAAGAGTGGGATATTAAAAGTGAACGGTGTTCCCCTGACTAATCCAGTGCACACTACATGCTACAGTACCACAGGATGAAAATCACTACTTCACTCTACAAACTCCCTCTTTTTCACTTGATTCTGTCAGAACTGTTGAACTATGGGTCAAATCCTCCTTCCCTTTATGTCAGTGGGTCTTTTGTTACGCATTTCAGTGGTGCTGCTGTTAGTGGGTTCTTTTTGAGGTGATGGCCCAATGTTAATTATTTTATCATGTTACAAAGTGAAAAGTTGAAAATTAACTTGAACAGAACAAACATACCATGAAAGTTCCAGATAAGCATTCAGAGCTTTTCTGATGACATGACCTAAGTAGCCATTCTTCTCTGCAATGTGTTTTGCCCAGCTGTAGAAAAAAAAAAAAAAAAAAAAAAATGAACAGCTGTGCTCCAGTAATGTTATCCCAACTCACACTGACTCAAAGGACACAAAAGGACACAGGATCACCTTCTGACTTTGTCCATAGGATAAACTATGGGATTTCACAGTAACTGCTGCATCAGTTTTGTAACTGTTGACAAAATGAGAACATTCTGTTCATTCATCTCCATAAGCAAGATATTTAGACTATGGACTTAAAAATCACCAATAATCAAAATAATCCCACAAGAAATATATTCTCCTTCAACAAATAGTTTTGTTCCTTACATTACAGCTTTTTCTGGATCTCTAGGGAATTCTTCCATATTTCCTGTGATGTAGTACAGAGAGCATCGTAAAGTTCCTTCAATATGTCCTCCTTGGGCAGCTTTATAGAAATAGCGTGCAGCAACTGTCTGTGGAGAAACAGTACAATTAGCAATTCTGAATTATTACTCTTTATCAAAAATAGCTGGGAGCTTTTGATGGGACTTAGAAAGAAATGGAGGGGTTACCACCTTTGGAAGAAGAGCCAGGCAACTTGGGAGGAGTACAGAGATCTTGTCAGGTTATACAGAGAGAAAATTAGGAAGGCAAAAGCCCAGCTGGAACCCAACTTGGCCACGACATAAAGGACAACAAAAAAGTTTCTACAAGTACATCAACAATAAAAGGAGAACAAGGGAGAATCTCCATCCCTTACTGGATGTGAGGGGGAACATTGCAACCAAGGATGAGGAAAAGGCAGAGATACTTAATGTTGTCTTTGCCTCTGTCTTTAATGCACAGACCAACTGCTCCAGGGCTCCTGAGCTTGAAGATAAGGATGGAGAACAGTACAACCCCCCCCATAATCCAGGAAGAAGTAGTTAATGATCTGCTTCTGCACCTAGACACTCATAAGTCTATGGGGCTGGATGGCATTCACGCAGGGGTACTTAGGGAACCAGCAGAAGAGCTCACCAAGCCTCTCTCCATCATTTTTCAACAATCCTGGTCAACAGGGGAGGTATCAGATGACTGAAGGGTGGCTAATGTGGTGCCTATCTACAAGAAAAGCTAGAAGAAGGATCTGGGGAACTACAGACCCATCAGCCTGACTTCAGTACCAGGAAAGGTCATGGAGAGGATCATCTTGAGTGAGCTCTCACAGCAATTGCAGGGCAGCCTAGGGATCAGGGCCAGCCAGTATGGGTTTATGAAAGAGAGGTCTTGCTTAACCAACTTGATCTCTTTCTGTGACCATGTGAGTCGCCTTTTAGATGGGGGGAAGGCTGTGGATGTTGTCTACTTGGACTTTAGTAAGGCCTTTGGCACAGTCTCCCACAGCGTTCTCCTGGAGAAACTGGCAAAACATGGTATAGACAAATGGACTCTTCACTGGGTTAAAAACTGGCTGGATGGCTGTTCCCAGAGACTTGTGATTAATGGGGTGAAATCCAGCTGACTGCTGGTCACCAGTGGTGTCCCTCAGGGCTCAGTTTGGGGGCCGGTCTTGTTTGGAATTTTTGTCGATGACCTGAACTTGAGGATTGAGAGCACCCTCAGCAAGTTTGCAGATGACACCAAATTGCGTGGGAGTGTTGATCTGCTCGAGGGCAGGAAGGCTCTACAGAGGGACCTGGACAGGTCAGATCGATAGGCTGAGGCAAATTGTATGAGGTACAACAAGGCCAAGTGCTGGGTCCTGCATTTCGGTCACAGCAACGCCAGGCAACGCTACAGGCTTGGGGATGAGTGGCTGGAAAGCTGCCTGGCAGAAAAGGACCTGGGGGTGCTGGTGGACAGACAGCTTAATAAGAGTCAGCAGTGTGCCCAGGTGGCCA
>JANHGN010007684.1:0-48307 GCA_024605025.1 Megaceryle maxima | reverse complement strand
GGAGCAGCCTGCCCAGGGAGGTGGTTGAGTCACCATCCCTGGAGGTATTTAAGAAATGGGTAGACCTGGTGCTTCAGCACATGCTCTACTGGCAGGCATGGAGGGGGTTATTTTGAGTCTTTTGTGGTTTTGTAGTCCTGTTTGATCAGGGTATTTAGGTGGAGGTTTTTTAGGTGTTTTGTTACGGGTATAGTTGGACTCGGTGATCTAGGAGGTCCTTTCCAACCATGAATATTCTGTGATTCTGTGATTTATTAAGTTTTGTTTCCCAGAACTCATTTTGTTAAATAAATTAGAAGAGGAAATTGGCTAATGATGGCAATCTGGTTTAACTAGCTTTAATGTAAGTATATAAAATTAATTCCTTCTAACTTTTCAATAGTTTAGGCTGGAAAAAGGTTTTTAAAAACATAAATTCTGGTAATATATGGAATGTCAAATAGAAAAAATGTCTAAATACGTAACTAACACCTGGTAGCATTCAAGTCTGGCATGCATTGACAAAAGTAAAATTAGTCATCCCCTAGTAGGGAGATTAATAAGGGATCCTCGAGAAGGGACACAGAACAGGACTTTATCACTGGTGATGCCTAAGTGAAGGCTGGGGACCAGCAATGCTCACTATGTCCAGCAGTGTACAACCACAGCACTCAAGCCTCTGAAACTGGTTCATAAAAGGTAACACAGGATGAATAGGCTGGGCCAGAACTGTAGAAGCAGGAGAGCTCTGTGAGTCTCCATGTTTAACCCTCAGGAACAGTAATCTGTAATGTAAACCAAAGCAGCATAGAGCCTGAAATAATTTATTTCAGGAAATTTTTAACCATTGATACATGTTTTCTGTGAGTTGAGCATGGACTTCAGAGTATCCATCACAGCTGTCACAAAGTACTTCTCCTTGCCCATGACTTTCATAGAATAGAATCCTAGAATATGTTGGGTTGGAATGGACCTCTAAAGGTCATCCAGTCCAACCCCCTGCAGTGAGCAGGGACATCCTCAACTAGAGCAGGTTGCTCAGAGCCTCATCAAGCTTGACCTTGAACGTCTCCAGCAATGGGGCCTCAACCACTTCCCTGGGCAACCTGTTCCAGTGCTCCACTACTCTCACAGTGAAGAGCTTCTTCCTAATGTCCAACCTAAATCCACCTTTCTCTAGTTTAAAACCACTGACCTTGTCCTATCGCTACATTCCCTTGTAAACAGTCTCTCCCCAGCTTTCTTGAAGGCCCCCCTTCAGGTACTGGAAGGCCGCTATAAGGTCTCCCTGGAGCCTTGTCTCCTCCAGGCTGAATAAGCCCAATTTCCTCAGCCTGTCCTTGTAGGAGAGGTGTTCCAGCCCTCTGATCATTCTTGCGGCCCTCCTCTGGACTCTCTCCATCAGGTCCAACACTTTTGTGGTTAAAGAAACTTGCACACTTTTAGGTGTACTCTTACAATCAGTCCACTCTGTAATGTGTGTTTTGGTCCCCTGGGAAGGAAAATGTGTTTGCCAAATGCACATGTTGGCAAGTGCTGCTGCCGCTGGGAGCAGAAATGCTCGCTGTCTGGAGTGTATCCAGATCTCAGAACTCATAAGACACACTGGAAACATCTTTTAGCTTCAAGCACAATGCCTGTTTGCACCTATTACAGCCTACCTCACTATGTTTGTGCCTTTGGTCATAAACTACCTAGCTAATTAAAAGAAATATAACCCAAGTAGATGGTTCCTATTAGGGGAAATTAATTCTGCACATGTCAGTGAGGGAAGTTAATAAATAGGCTGTGTCACAGAAAGACAAACCAAAATACCGCAGACTACCAGGACATTCGCAGGCTTGGCTTGAAGGTCTTTCACTGAAGTTCTGAGGTTCACAGAAGCCATGTGAATGCAAGGTAACTGTTCACAGGGTCAGGGACAAGGTTCTGCTGCTTTTACCTATTGTTGAAAGCATCCTTTCCCTATATCCAAAAAGGCTGAGGTGCTTAATGCCTTCTTTGTCTCAGTCTGTAGCGGTAGAACTAGTTGTTCCCTAGACACCCAGCCCTATGAGGTGGAAGACAGGGAGGGGATGCAGAATGAGACCTTCACAATCCAAGAGGAAAGAGTGGTCTGGTATACCACTTAAACGTACACAAGTCTATGGGGCCAGACAGGTTACAACCAAGAGTACTGAAGGAGTTGGTGGATGTGTTCACCAAGCCTCTCTCCATCATTTACCAGCAGTCCTGGCTGACTGGGGAGGTCCCAGTGGACTGGAGGGTAGCAAATGTGAGACCCATCTACAAGAAAGGCCAAAAGGAGGATCTACAGACCTGTCAGTCTGACCTCGGTGCCAGGGAAGGTCATGGAGCAGATCATCCTGAGTGTCATTATGTACCATATACAGCACAACCGGGGGGTAAGGCCCAGTCATCATGGGTTTATGGAAGGCAGGTCCTGCTTGACAAATCTGATCTCCTCTGTGACAATATGACCCACCTAGTGGATGAGGGAAGGGCTGTGGATGTTGTCTACCTGAACTTCTGTAAAGCCTTTGACACTGTTTCCCACAGCATTCTCATGAAAAACTGTCTGCTCATGGCTTGGATGGGCATACTGGGTACATGGATCTGCTGGGTAAAATACTGGCTGGATGGCTGGGTCCAAAGAGTGGTGGTGAATGGAATTAAATCCAGATGCTGGCTGATCACAAGTGGTGTTCCTTAGGGCTCGGTATTGGGACCACTTCTGTTTAATATCTTTATCAATTACGTTGATAAGGAGATAAAATGCACCCTCAGTAAGTTTGCAGATTACACCAAGTTGGGTGGGAGTGTTGATCTGCTTGAGGGTAGGAAGGCTCTACAGATGGAACTTATGCAGACTGGATCAAGGGGCCAAGGTCAATTGTATGATCTTCAACAAGGCCAAGTGCTGAGTCCTGCACTTGGGCCACAACAACCCCATGCAATGCTACAGGTCTGGGGAAGAGTGGCTGGAAAGCTGTCTGGCAGAAAGGGACCTGGGGTTGCTGATTGACAAGCAGCTGAATATGAGTTAGCAGTGTGCCCAGGTGGTCAAGAAGACCAACAGCATCCTGGCTTGTATTAGAAACAGTGTGGCCAGCAGGACCAGGGAGGTGATTGTCTCTCTGTACTTAGCACTGGTGAGGCCACACCTTGAGTACTGTGTTCAGTTTTGGGCACCTCAATACAAGAAAGACCTTGAGGTGCTGTAGCAGGTCCAGAGAAGAACAACTAAGCTGGTGAAGGGCCTGGAGAACAGGTCTTACAAGAACAGTCTGAGTGAACTGGGGCTATTTAGTCTGAAGAAAAGGAGGCTGAGGGGAGACCTTATCTCTCTCTACAATGACCTGAAAGGCCGTTGTAGAGATGTAGATGCTGGTCTCTTCTCACAAGTGACTAGTGACAGAACGAGAATGGCCTCAAGTTGCACTCAGGGGAGGTTTAGATTGGACATTAGGAAAAAGTTTTCACTGAAAGGGTTGTCAGGCATTGGAACATGGTGCCCAGGGAGGTGGTTGAGTCACCATCCCCAAATGTGTTTAAAAGCCATATAGATGTGGTGCTTGGGGATATGGCTTAGTGGTGGAGTTGGTAGAGTAGGGTTAATGTTTGAACTCGATGATCTTAAAGTCTTTTCCAACCCTGATGATTCTATGATTCTATATACTTTCCAATTCAAACCAGAGAGAAACCAAAAGGATCACACAATGTGAGAGCAAACTCTATCCTGGCTGCTGTCACTGGAAAGAGGAAAGCAGAAGCAGTCCCTGGAGCTAAACATGCATCTGCTTTGTTTCTAAATTAAAGGAACACAAACACATGCACAGAAGTATGACAGATACTTGAGTAACATCTCTCTCTTTTTAACCAATTTGACTGAACTTCCCAGTAACACCCTTCTTTGTGATAAAGGTATAAATATGTGACTCAGAGTGAACCCAGCAGTCACAAGAATGAAGCAAAAACATCTAAACTGGGCCATAATGTAAGAAATAGTACTATTAAATATTTACTCACTTGATTTCTACCAGCTACTCCAGGGTAAATCCCATCTAAATAAAGGACACCAAGGTTGTATGATGCATCTGGATTTCCCAACTCTTCAGCAATTAACCAGTGTTCAGCCGCTTTTCTGTAGTCTCTTTTAAAATTGTGGTAATACCAGCCCAATCCATTCACTGCCTGGGGCAAGCCCTGAGGGAAGATGAACAGTCTCAGGTCACACATTTGATTCTGCTTTTGGTCACTTTGCAATTCCAACCTGCTGCTCAACTTTGGGTGCTCTCATCACCTTGCCTAGATTCTAGATGTCTGGCACAAGGATCCAGCCAAGCTGATACTCATCTGGGACTAAGGAATATAAAGCTTTGCTGGCTTTTCTTCACACTATTCTTCCTCGTGCCCTTATACTGAGAGCAAGGAGTAAGACTCAAGCATCATCTTATTCTATAGATTCTTGGCTGTGTCTGCACTCAGATTTGTACTTGTTGACAAGAAGAGGCTGCAGCTGTTTTCACCTGTTTCCTTTGCAAAGTCAGAATAGGGTACCTCTACTTGTGAACTCCCAGAACCTGGCTGACAGGGTTACCAATCAGAAAACCCATTTCTTTTAAAGTATAACATTTCCCTACGGATAAATAGGAAGCAATGAACATAGAACTTTGCGATGCTATTTTCAAAATGTATTTGACCACCATCATACAGACCTTTTTAAGAAAGTGTTTTGCATCAACAGTTATGGATCAAGAGAAGTCTTCCTGGGACAGTTTTTTTTTGGTTGCATGAGTCACTGTCTCCTAGCATAAACTGGTGGATCAAATGGTGGTTCTAAGAATGCTAGCAGTTCAAATTACTCTGTACCAATAAACGTGAACATGCTATTTACTCCTATTTTATAATGTATACTTAATAGCAACCATGCCAGAACAATGACATAAAGTTAAAAACTACCTCTCAGTGCATAAATACACGTTATTTGCTTGCTATTGTTGGCTTCTGCTCTGCACAATCTCCTTCCATAATCTCCATAGAAAAAGCTGCATGCTACTGGCACTTACAAAGGCCATCTGGAAAAGGATTCCTTTTCCTTTCAGATTTAGACAGTGCTACTAACTTATCCATTAAACTGTAAAAGCAGTTAAAATTTTCAATAATTGTGGTGTTACTTTTGTATAAAAAATGCACACTATAGCATAAAAACATAAGTATCTGGGTTCAAGGAGAGCAAGGAAATTGTTGTCTCTAGGATGCTTCCTGGAATCTGTTCCTCAGATCCTGAGTGAAGGGAATTTTGATCACACTGTGAAAGCCACTCAGTTTATTCAAGCCTTTCCCAAACAGGCAGTAGAACAGGTAGTCTCTCCTGTTTGAAAGGAATGATACAGCCAGCACAATTCTCTTCTGATGTTGGTCAGCAGTGAAGTCCTACTGTCAGTAATTCAACTAGTTCTGGTTCTAAAGATAGGAAGGTATTCTAGGTACTCATTGTTTTATACTAAGGACCAGATCATGGCCTGGGTAATCTGACTGTACTAGATAATTAAATGGAGTGAGGGTCCTCTTCTCTACGTTTCCCCTAGCTCTTGTGCTGTAGGAATCAATCATCACTTGGTGCAGACCGTGAAAATACAATTCCAATCTCAGTTTTTACTCTTTTTTTTCATTCACATTACAAATTAAAGATGTTCTGTTATTATAGGAAAGCCTGCTGGCATGGATTGTCAATGGTGACAGTTATCTCTACCTGACTCTGGAAAGATCACCAAGCCAAAAGCTCAAGCCTTGCAGACACTCCTAAGAAAAAACATACCTAGTATAGTCTAGAAGAAAATGCTTAGGAACACGAGGCAATTGGATCAATCTGTAAGTCACTTAACTACCATCAAGTTCCAAAAAGATGCAAGTAGAGAGAATTCCTGTTCTTCCACGGAAATTTTGGCTGATTTTGAGTAGTCTAGTCTCCCAATTTAGGAAAATAAGGCTTTCGACATTCATGATGAAGACTCTACAAGAAGCAACTAGTACTTATGCAGAGTTATGGTAATAGGCATTTTATATAAATCAGAGTTCATTATTGTTAGTGCTTGGTATAGAACTTTTACAATAAATATTTATTGCGCTTTACCTTGGCTGCTGCTTTCTTCATCAATTCCAAAGCAAGTTTTGTATTCTTTTTCACACCTTGACCCTAGGAAATGGATATGTGAAACAATCACTGTTTACAAATACAGAATATAGGCTGATGAAAACTCACATATACACATTCCAAATGCATCTTGACACTGATATTATTGTTTACTAGGTGATATTTAGCTTTGAACAGCTACAACAGGAAAAAAAATAAAGCAGCTCTGTACTCATCCTTTATTCACAGTTTTACAAAATCTCAATGAATCAGTCTAGGAAAAATTTCACCAGTCAATCCAAGTGATTTTGATGGGTAAATAATGTCACAGATCTTGGGCAACAATAGAAGAATGAATAGTATTCAAAGGTGCATAGATCATTCACAATTTGGCAATGAGAAAGCTCTGAGCTTTCCTGAAAAAGGATGTCTGAGTGTCTCCAGAGGAAGCACACAGATGTTATACTGCTCTTGTCAATATAAATTACTTCCAGACACAGGTCAAAAAGACTATGGGTGCTCATAATTAACACAACACTGAAGCAAGCTTTTTTGTATGGAACAGCCCTCCACTGTCAAGGGAATGAGATGAAGACCTAACAGTTCTTCACTAGTATCTCTAACCACTAGTGCTGTTGAATGTCTTATGGGTGACACTGCTCAGCTGATACAACTCATTTGACTCAGGTGGGGTTATGCCTGAGTTTAGCCTCTGCTGTCTACTGCTTCTAGCAGGGAAAAAGTAACTGCAGAGACTATTTAATTTCTACTGAAAATAAATAAATAAAGTCCCAGAGATCCAATAAAGGGCATTCTATGAAAGGATCGAACTTTCCCCTCCACCTCTACATCAAGGTTAGATTTTTGAGGTAACAAGCCATTAGGAAAAATTAGGATTGGTATTTTGATCCTGAACCTGGCTAGGAACAAAGTGGCCAAACTATTTTTAACTTGCTCTTTTGAAGACTTTTGTATGCATCCACTAAAAATAAACATTAACTTTATAATCATCGATTGATTCCCAGAGTAAATCTAAAAGCACTACAGTGTATCACTGCAGATAACTTACAAACATATGTGTCACAGGAATAATTTCTTTTACGTGAAAATATGAAACATGACCTACCTTAAATAACACAATGGCATAATCATATATTAACACTGGATCTTCTGTTTCTATTGCACCCTTTGCATACCATTCTATTGCAGCTTCAGGATTTTTTGCCACTCCCTGTTGGCCCCAAAACAGCATCTGAGCCAATCGTTGCTAAAAGAAAACAACATAAGCACTCAAGTTATAAATGCTAGCATTGAAACTGGTAGTGCAGGAGCAGACTTTTGCAGCTTTAAATGGATTTTAAATATGCGAAGAAACTAGTTATGCGTCCTCAACAGTCTGAAAACAATGGGCTATCAGGAATAGTTAGAGGGCTTCCCACTGATGAAATGTACTGATATTAAATCTACAGCAGGTTTATTTTTAACAGCTGTCAGTGCGATGAAAGACTGGCTTGATTTAAGTGCAGACGTAAAGTGATAAAGGCAGATTTGATGTGTGCAAATGGCTAAGTATTACAACATATTGCTGCTGGTTTCAGATCAGCAGCAATAACTGCACTATGTCAGATATGAACCCGGGGAAAATGATCAGAGAAGGAGGTTGCTAAGTCTTGACAACTCTTCCTTTTTGCCTTGCATCACTGCTGCAGCTTTTTGTATGCTTACTGGATATTATCAGACAGAAGCATGGGAAATATGTATTACTTTATACCTGTGCAGCTGCATTTCCTCTTGTTGCTTCATGTTTTAACCACATAAAGACATCACCATTTTCTTTTGTTTGGGCTTTTAGCAGTTCATCATCCCTCAGCCTTATAGTTTCAACAAATGCCTGAAGGATAGATGAAGAGAAAAAAATTAATACAAAATGAATTCATACATCTGCCACCAAAATAAAATTGTTGCCCCTAAAGAGCTGTGATTAGTTCTGGGATTGAAAATTCTCACCACCCCTTTTCTGGCCAGTGCATTAAGAACCATCCTTACATCCAGTGTAAAAAACATTTATTGCTTTCTAAGTCCACTCTACACTGGAAAAACATGCCAAGATGTCAACAACTGGAAAAAAACAAAACAAAACAAAACAAGCCACATTTGTGGTTTCAAAAGCACTTAATAATGGCAAAGAAGTGCTTTCGAGCATTTTAAGGATTTTTAGTTTCTATAGAAATCTCTCTTAAAAGATAAAAAAAAAAAGCTGGCAGAAAGTCTGATGAAGATTTGCCCTACAGCACACTTACCTAGTTTATGGTCTGCTGATTTTTAATTCTTCAGCAATCAAAAGCCCTCTATTTTTTCCTGCACTCATCGTTCTGATAAGCAAAGATGCCAGTACTGGCCTACTGTTAGTATTTCCAGATAATGCTGTGTTAACTCCTGTTTTGCAGCTCAACCTAAAATCATTTTACTGCAACGTTATCTCATCAGATAGCTATTTAACAGTCAAATCTTTACATTTGATTATAGAAAAGGTATAAGTATGGAGAAGACAATCTTTTGCATGAACTTCATGGTATTTGGCTACTAAAAGATATCGGTTGCTTTATAAACACATTCAATTGTATTTGCCATTAAAAATCTGAGTGAGGAATTAGGGCCCAAGAATAACACTTAGACTTTACTGAAAGATAGGCATGTGGACAATTCGGAGGATTTGAGCCTAACTTTGGTCTCCCTCTTGCTAAGAAATGGAGTAATGGTATCTACATATAATCTGAAGGATTTTGAAACAATCACAGAATGGTTTAGGTTGGAAGGGATCTTTACAGATTATTTAGTCCAACACCCCTGCCATGGGCAGGAACATCAATCAGAAGAGCTAATATTTATAAATCAAGACAAAAATGTTCTGGCATAATTAGTATTAATATATGAGAAGTCATTTACACAGAAAACAAATTCAGATACACTTCTAACTCTTTTACCTGTTCCCCTTTTATATTGTGTTGATCCAATGATGTCTTTATCGCAATATTACTGTAATAAGCATATGACAGTTCCAAATCAAGTGGATAGTTATTAATGCCTTGGTAATGTTTATAGCCAAGATTCATCACAGCAAGTCTCTCGTTTGCTTGAGCACCAACCAAACTGTACAGCAGTCCCTGGCAAAAATCAACAGACATAAACAAGAGTGAATTTACTGCACATCTCACATTTTAGCACCTTGGTGGAGATTTACAGGGAACAGAGTGTTTATAGTGGTAGCTGATAGACTAGCTACACCATATAACCACAGATATAGAATCAAGCACAGTCCTAAAGTAGTTAAAATGTCTTTTATATGTAAAGAAAGATTTTAAAGAAAATCTAGACTCTAAAGACTTTTCAAGCATTGCAGTTTTTCTGCCATCACTAAGTATGCAGTAATTTTTAATGCCATTTTACTATAGTGTTAATTATAGTCTGACACTTTTTTATACTCAGCAGTGACTTAACTAGTCTTGTTGATATCAACTGGACTTTTCACACTTAATTAGGTGGAAACACATGGAAATTAACAAGCTGCACTTGAAAATCTTACCCTAAGGATCTGACAGGACTAGAAGGATGGGACTTGTTGCTGACAAGGTTTCAGCACAAAGCTCCCCTGAGATACACATTAATTGGTGCTAGAAATAGTTTAGGTACCACACATATGCCAAAACCATTTTTATCACTACTATTATTTTTCACATGCACAGTAATAAAAACAGTGGTATCTCATCTGTGCTGGATATTAAATTATTTCCTACACTATCTGAAATGGATCCAGCAATTAAATTCTTTAGACTCCATAATTAGCATTACGTATACACCACTATTAGGGTATAAAAAAGGCTCCTGTCTGAGGCTTCTTGTGTCTGAAAAACTGCAGTGAGCTTGGCTTCTCAGGGGTGGTTCTGATTTAGTATCCTGTAACCACATCAGGCAGATCTGCTATTCTTTATGAGCATTTTATATTACACTATTATATCACAACTAAGTATCTGTTGGCAATTTCATTATAGTCCTCTTCCCATGATAAACACCTCCCCTTTTTTTTCACCTTGCAATAGAATCACATGGAAACATTTCAGTTATTTGCAACCTGCCTAAAAGGTAAGGAGTTCATATGCTCTGTAGTTGCTCAGTTGAAGCATGGTCAGTTTATTTCCAAAATAAAACTGTTCTACTTTGGTTACTTTTAATCATTTGCTCTTAATAGGCTCAGTGCCACGTTTATGCACACTGCCAAATGGGACTTCTTTTCTGACTATACTATGCAACCTTTCCACTTCAGGAAATGTGCCTGATGTGAGGCTTTTTTCACAGCCATCTACAAATTACTGTGGTGACTCAAGAGTTTATGACCTCATCCTACCTCTTCAGTGACTGGGAAAATCAGTATGTTCCAGGCTGTTCACTTTACCATCATTTTTAGGTCTTATTAAAATCACTGATATCCTTGTTCTGGATAAGCAGATTCCTACCCACCATCAGGACTTCATAAAGGCATCACTGCCATGGGGCTATTTAGGAGGAGCTGTACTGGGGAATTCCCTTCAACCACAGCATGGATCTGGAGGCCGTATCATGTTTTTTAATTCAACTGATTTTAAGTTCATCCCATTTCTAAATTTCCTTCAAAGGCAATTCATTTCACAGACATAAACATATTAAATCTACTACCTTTGTACGATCCAAAGACACACCAAGCCCCGTTTCAAATATAACTGCAAGGAAATAGGAAGCCTTATGGTATCCACAACAACTGGAATCCACCAAGAGAGGGACGGAGGAGCCTACATTGCTGAGGCCATTGGCACTGGACAGATCCTTTGCAACCTTCTCAAATATCCTCTGGCCAACTTCTAGAACTGTATCACTTCCATCTTCTAACACTAAAAATAAAACACAGGACACGTAGTTATTGCAAGAGTTAAAATCAGGAACTGATTTACCCCTCCTTAATTTAATGGGACTGACACAGATTCTGTTACTTCTCATGCTGAGTAGTATTCTCAATGCAGACAACCAAAATTCCTAGAGATACAAGGTACTGTTGAATAGGAAGGGAGACTAAAAATCCAAAAGACTGTCTCAAAGTAACTAACTGCTAAATACGTAAGGCTATCTCTTATTTCCTTCTGCATAATAATCAGTCATCCATTTGCAGCCCAATATATAAGGCACGTGATACTTCTTTAATAAGTTAGATGACACGAAAAAAATGTATAAAACAAAACCAGAAGTCAAAGCATACTAACTTACATGACATATATTATGGAGTTATTTAAGAACAATAAAATAGAGTACCTGCAGCACTGAAATCCATCTCCTGTAACAGTTTGAGTAAAGTGTGGTACTTTTCCCTGAGTTCTTTTCCCCACATGAAGGCATCACATTTGGATTTTTCTCCATATTTGTGAATCAGCTCCAAATAATAGTTTTCATAGTAACCTAGAGAAAACAACATATTTAAGACATGAAAACTGACTTGGTTGGTCTTTTAAAGGTGTCTGGGAGAAAAAAACAAAGGTGTTTCTAGGGTAAACCAAAAATTCATGGACAAGATAAGCACCTCCTTAACAAAAAGCAGTGCTAAAAACTCATACAGCTACCACAGGCCACTTACGTAAGTTTTCTTCTACTCTCTCCCATCCACTAGTCACAATGCATACAATCAATTCTTGTTGGATTATAAGCTAGTTTTCAGCACACATTTAAGCTATGTTATTCTTCTTTCACTAAAGTGGCTGCTTTGGTATAAAGTGGTCAACTACTGCACACCAGGCAGCTCTGGAAGAGACATTCTTAGAAAAACTACCCATTTTTGGGAAAGGGCTAAAATACATGTGCCTTTAGGGTCATTTGGGAATGAAAAGGAAGGTAGATGAATAGCTTACATCTAAGCTGGGAAGTGTGTGTCTTTGTCCCTTTATGCACCTGTCTTACTACAGAAGAAATATCAAGAACACGATTTAAGTCTGTATACCATGGCACAAAAGTCTTTGCAGGAACAAAACCACAATTTTAGCTACAAGTAACAAGGCTAATCTCTTCAAACCACCTTTATTCTTGTTATGTTTGAATTTAATTTTACTTTTAATGACTGTTATCCAGATTCTGGTAAAAGAAAAGAAAACAGTTCTCCAAAGATGAGAGTTTAAAATTCGTATCTCATAAATCGACACTTACAATTTCTTTGCCCTTTTTCACCTTGCCTTACAATATAGCTGTATTCATAAACTAGTTCTTGAATGTCCATACATCTCTCGTAGTAGAGTTCAATTTGTTCCACTGTTTCTTTGTCATGAAGAGGGTTAGAAATCTACAAAAAGGCAAATGATGGATAAATGACAACTACAGCATCTCCTGTTGTCCGTGCTTGGCTAGAAGAAATGTTGTAGGCAAATAACAAGAGGGAAAAAAAATGTTTACTACAATCAGCTTATCTGGCACATCATATTAATGTGCCAGACAGCCTGATGCTGCCCACAACAGACTATGATTTTAAACAGTCAGCATTATCTAAGAAACCATGGATGAACTTCCAAAACTGACCAAGTCTACGTAACTTTTACCATTGATTTTAACAAACCCATAAACTAATCAAATGTGTTCAGTACTGTAACAGCAAAACCTCTGGGAAACAAGGCAATACTGAAATTAAGTCCTTACCTAAATATAGACAGAGGAACATTGCTCTACACAGTCACTACTTTCAAAATGCTATGTGTTTTGCTTATATACTTCCAAGTATTGTTACGCTTCATAGCAAGTTTATCACTTGGTAAGAGCTTCAGTTAAAAACTATAAAATACAGTCATTGCTGGCTGCTAATATTTAAACATTTCCAAATCCTGCTTTCGTTTACCTGTTCTGTTTCCAACACATTGAGACGATAGTATTTCACAGGTCCAAAGAAAGCTTCAATACCATTTACATATCCACTGCCTCCAAGAACAAAGTATCCAGCAGTGTCGTCATAATAGAAATCTTCCCTAAAACTTGAGAACATGAAAAAGAAGTTGGCTATCAAGAAGTACTATGAAAGAAAAAAGAAAATTGTAGCTCAGAATTTCCATAACTAGCAGCCTTAAACTCATTACCAGTATCATCTTCTTAGCTCATCTGTTTAATCTCAAAAATCTACTCTGCAATTTACTGTGATAAATTCTGGAATAAATTTAACAAACACCTTGTCTACAAACATATTAAAACAGCAGGGTATTTTATTTTTCTGACCTGTAGGTATCTTCTGGTGTTTTATGCATCATTACACAACCTCAAAGATTCCAGTTCCAATCTCCTATGGACTTTTCTATAAATGGCATATGAAAATTTAAGTTATCTGTCCCCTAGAGTTACACACTAAAAAGTTATAATTTTTTGGTTTGTGAACCATAGCAGACAAGGAGCAACACTGAAGTCTGCAACAAAATTTACTGTTATATAGTTTCCATATTAAAAGTTTGGGGTTTTCAAAAGTTATTTAAACAATTAAAAGTCAATCATAAATTACAGTGAAGGAGAACAATTAAACATCTACTAGAAAGAAAAAAAAAAGTGTTACTTAGAATGAAGGACAAAGCAAGAACATTTTTGGTAGAAATTTTTCTCTCTAGCTAAACAAGGCAGATCGCAATTTCTTTGGTAAAGTCCTAGCTTTCACAGCAACAGCAAAATGATCCTTGATATCAGTGTGGCCAAGACTTCATTTGAAGACTTAATTTGAAAGTTACTGACCTTCCAATCAGCTTGGAGTGAGAGTTACCAAACTCTAGTAGTAGATTACACAGGACATTAACTCAATTAGCTCATGGCATTTACAAAGTTCCTCAGCTCATGCTCAATGTAAGCATAGTAATGCAAACTGGTTTAGAAACCATAGAGGGAAAAAAGACCACAGATGTTTTGAAAATTATTTTGAATCTCAGCTACAACCTTGTGCTCTCCTGTTCCCATTTTCCCAATCTGAACACATGCACACATATAACTCAGCAAAGGGGAAAAATGTTCCTTACATAAAAGACTGGTGATGATGTATTTTCAAATTCTTCCCAACACTGCTTGCTTCTATCTAGAAGAACATAGAATATTAATTATAATAAGCAAATTATTACAATGTACATTTATTAAGCCATTTCAACTCACAGTTTGTAAGATCTCTGCACTAGAGGATGGTGTCACATATGTATGTCAGAAGAGTTTAATGGAAAGCATTGGGACTGGTCTGTCCTGGCCAACCATAAGCAATGAAAAATAGCACAGATGTTGCCTACTTCAGCTATTTAATTCCTGTGTTCAGTTACAAGACATCTGTACTTTGCTGAAGCTTTTATTCTTCCAAGTGTGAAAGGCTGTTTTGATTTTATATAGCAGAGATGTTAAATATTGATGTCCTCAAGAAACTGCAGCTTACAGTTAGAATGGCCATAAAGCTAATGTAACAGGCCATGACTTAAAAAAGCCTGGGTGCAGCTCTTACAGGAGATGTACTTTCAGTGCATCAAAGAACTTCAGTAACAGAGTGATTAAAGGAATTCAGATGCCCAAGAAGGAAGATAAGGTAAGATTTTCATACATGTTTGTACTGTAAAAAACTGCCTAAGGACTCACAAAACAACCCTGCAAAATTTTCTCAAGCACCTAGGTAGTTTTAGGTATTCATCTGGGACTTCAGATGCTCTTAAAATCTAGCTCTTAATTTGTCAATGTCTCAATTTCCCAACATTCCCTCATTAATATATTCCGGTTTAGATCATGCTGCACTAAACGTATCTCATCAATGGAAGTAAAATAATCATAGAATCATTTAGGTTGGAAAAGACCATTAAGATCATCAAGTCCAATGGCAAACCATGTCCCTAAGTTCCACATTTGCATGTCTTTTACATACCTCTAGGAATGATGACTCAACCACTTCCCTGGGCAACCTGTCCCAATGCTCAACAACCCTTTGATGAAGATTTTTTTTCCTAACAGCTAACCTAAACCTCCCCAGACACAACTTGAGGCCATTTCCTCTTGTCTTATCAGACAGACTACCACCTCATTACAACCTCCTTTCATGTGGTTGCAGTGAGCAAGGTCTCCCTAGAAACTAATTTTCTCCAGGTTAAACAAGCCTAGGTCCCTCAGCCGCTCCTTGTAAGACTTGTGCTCTAGATCCTTCACCAGCTTTGTCACCCTTCTTTGGGCACAAAGTGCCTAAATAAGGAGATTCTTCTATACCTTTTGAGGAATGTAACATTTAAAAACTTACTACAGAAAGGCATGTCAATAAGATGGAACTGAACCACAGCTTTATCTGTTCCAGACAACAGCTGTAAGTATTGAAATGTTTTTAATTTTGGTTCTACTTTCTCTTTTTTTCCACAAGAGTGCTCACTAACTTATGTTCAGAAGTGGAAATTTATTTACCACAGGTTTTATCTCACACCTGAATAAATTCACTTTGCTCTCAGATGGAAGAATATTTTTCCTCAATCTAATCATACAAGTTATCCTCATATTTCCAACAAGTCAAGATTAATATACTCTATATTGACAGTAACTTTCACATTTGCAGCTGAAGCTGAGCTTCCAAATGCACGGGTTCTTCCTTTTCCCATGAACTTAAACTATAACTACATTTTAAACAATCAGAAAAAGACAGTTCTAAAATAATTTTCACTTTTCGTTTTAATGATATATTTAAAAACATATTAGAAAAAGTAAACACACATTTCAGTTCACTGATTTTCCTGCAAGACAATCTGCTCACCACTTACTTAAAAAAAGTGGGGTGCAAAAAGAACAGCAGTAGTTCAGACTGTACACTGCTCTCAGTACAGCATTGCTTCAGCTTTATCAGTCACTTACCTCATAGTTTACATTTGCTTAGTTGTTCTTGCTGTTAATTAGCAATTATTTTTACAAATCAGGATGTAAACCATTCAACCATTTTCAAAGAGAAAGAAGTTGAGAAATGTAAGACTAAGGTTTTTGATTATTTCCACACCCTAATATCTTAATAGGTGGAGATTCAGACTAGAACTTGGGCAGGGAGCCTGTGTTTTCAGAACTGCTTTTGACAGGTTTTGTGAAAATACAATTGTGAAAAAAAAAATTGTGTAAATGTAAATTGTGCATTTTATCCACTACAGAGTGGTACTGTCACATTTTTCAGTCTTTTGATGGTAGTCAATCCTATGCCACTTTGTTAAATACACAAAATTTGGAAACTGCATGTGCCTCTTGACAGCTAACACATCTAGGCAAAAGGCATGTGACTGTACAGAAGCCCAGACACTTAGATTTTCCTATCAGAATGGTAAAAACACTTAAGCCTCCATGGGCAAAGTGCCTCAGAACCTTGGTTGCCCGTGCAGCCATTAAAGTCTCCAGAGAGCAACGATGTGTCAAGATAGCCACTGAATACACAGTAATTCTATGGTGTTATCTTAAGCATCTAAGTTGGTTTGAATATCCCTGAACAATTTCTACTCTTAGATTTTTCACACTTGTGCTATGTAAGCATATAGAAATTACAGTATTTCTCTCAGTTTCAGCCATTAAGGGGTTTGTCAGAGGCATAATCAAATCTAGTCTTGATCCTGTAATTCAGAAGCATGCATACCTGTCCACCCTTAAAAGAAAGATCCAGTCGAAACCACTGCTTCAGAGGAAGGCTGAAGCTAGTTTTCACTGCAAGGTCTTCTCCTCTCATGAGGTGCACCTGAATATGCACATAACCTGGCAGAGCAATAAAGGAAAAAGGACATAAACACCATAGAAATATCAATATTAAGAATGGGTTTATTGTATTATTCACAATGATTTCTGTCTTCTTCATACTTTGTCACCACCAGAGATTTGGACACTGGCCAAGCCATACATCATCTTTCACAGAATCCCAAGGAAATGTACTCCACATTTCAGTTACACACCTTGAATGCTAATGCCTGGGCTCCCACATGAAACCACAGATTCAAAATCAGCTGTTTGAGGAATAAACATACTAAACATAAGGCACACAGGGAGGGTGGCAAAGCTGATCTCAAACACCAGAAAGCAGACAGGACTGGCAGCAGACAATGGTATCTACTCAACTGCTAGCACATAAGAATACAACGATCAAGTACAAGGTAACTACCCTCCACTAGGGTAGACCTGCAGAAGCTACACTCATGGTCTGAGCTCTTAACACCAGAACAGGCTATTATAATAATCTAGTCTAACGCTGAGAATAAAAATGGCCCTAAAACCTCTTCAAGAAATCTCTTATCAAGCTGATAAGTCTCAGTTGAGCTGCCATTTTAGTCTGTTCTTCAAAGAAAAGCATTCAGTTTATAATGGATAATTATCTTGATTACTTAATCTAGACAGAGAAAATTTGAAATAATTAAAAAAAAAAAAACACAAAAAAACCAACAGAAAGTTAAAGATTAGTTGTGAAACTTGTAAAGAAGGGGAAAAAAATGTAATGTCATATGAGAAAGCCAAGTGTGCACTTTTAAAACTCTGCCCACTTACTTCCTGTCTGAGCCTGCCAGCCAGCACCCAGCTGCTGAGTTTCATTCTGTACCAGAGGCTGAAGAGGCAGGAATGTTCTTCTACTGCAAGTATTGCTAGGCTAAGACAGTGCTACCTCTTAACATTTTTTTGGATTGGGGAAATACTGTGCTTCTTGAACACTGCAATACAGGGAATTCCTTGAATCATCTGCACTTTTTGTCAGGCTATTTCAAATTTTCAATAATTTTTATGTAGTTTCTATAGAAGAATTGAGAAAAATATTAAAATAATACTTCAATAATAATAACAAAGATTGTTCATTGAGATAAGACTCTAACTCCAGTGTATGTTCCTGACCTGTAAGATGCAGTCTCTTCTCCCGACAAAATAGACATTTACTGAATTAGCCAGGATGGTGTGTATTTATTTGTTTTACCCTGTTAAATTAGTAGCTACTTTCCTATTGAGATGTCAAAAAGCAGCATTTTGTTAGGGATCAGTTTCACAAAATAGGTCCGATAAATATCTTCACAAACTTTATTATATTACAAATGTTAGCTACAGATCTATAAAGACTGCATTAGAACCCTTCTGAAGGCTGTAAATATTAGCCCTTACCTTCCTCATTTAGAAATACAGCAGGAGTACTATACTTCTCTTTCGGATCGATAAAATAGAGTATACCGCACAGATCCTCTTCACAATGATGGAGTAAATACAGCCAGATTGAAACGGTGAACCTGCATGAGCAAAAACAAACAAAAAATCCCCTCCTGATGAGAAATCTCCCTCTATCATTTGAAAAGCATGCATTTCACTTTAATTTAGCAAGCCTGTTTCACGCGTGTAATCTTCAGAACAGAACACATCCTCTGCAGTGAAAATCTTCACAACAACAGCAATTAAGATTCTTGGATCTGTGATCTTTTAAAACCATGCGCTTTTGTGGTAACGACAAGAGAGGAGAGCAAGGGAGTGTTATCTGAACCAATTCCAGACTGCTGGGTCAGAGCAACTGCCAGATCCCACATCAACAGGGAACTGAAAACACGACTGAGACAACTTGGAGCCAACCTCCCACATGCAGGCTACAGTACAAAATCCCCATATGCATGGTCTTGTAATCTTGATTGTGGAAGCCAGGAAAAACTAGGCTGTGTCTTCTATACTGAATGCCAACTGTGACAATGCGCTTGGGAGAAGCAGTTAAAAATGAATCTAGCCTCTAGATAGTATAAATAGGTATGAATAGCTGTCATGGAGCTATCAAAGGATAAATAAAGGTGGAGCCTGTGCAAACTATGGAGCAGTGCAAAACAAAAACCTAAAGACCCGACAATCCTTTCTGCTTAGAAATTTCTGTACAAAGCTGGCTGTGCACTAAAAGCAGAATTTATACTATAGTATCTAACTTTAAGGAGTTCCTCCGTGCCAGACTAAATCAGCTTCAGTGCTCTTAACAGAAACTTGACCACTTATTTCTGTAACATTTCCAAAGCTCTCAGGCCAGTGCTGAAAACCTTTGAAAACTGTACTTCCAATGTACAACCCAGCAAAGCATTACTATTATTCTCTCTGATAAAGAAGTTCTCTTTTCTTAGTGACTTCTAGGAGATATTATTTGGGTTTTGTATTTCTATAATTAAGAAAAAAAAAGTCAGTATTTGTTTATAATACTTTAGAATTGGATCAGCTTGCTTCATTTCTCTCCCAGGAAGTTGCTGAACATTGAGTATCTTTTATCTTTCCCTGAAGTAAACCAATACAGATATGAAAGCCTAACACACCTGCTCTCATGCTTAAAAAAAAATGCAAGGGTGGTGAAGTCTTCCCCAGTAGAGTCTACACCTTAAATGACTAATAACTCCATTTTCTCCAGAGACAGTACTTGGGTGACACGGAAAGGTTTGTAAACCACAGTTGATTGTATATTGATTGTTACAATCTACAGGCAAACAGTGGGCTTCCATAAATACTGTGTTTGCTTATATGTCAGTTTTCATCTTTCATTTCTAGCAAAATAGTGAACTTAAATGCTGCAGTCTCCATTTAGTCCTTTACCTGAAAGAAAAGAGCACATAACTGTTCTGGACAAATTTCTTGGGGCAGTTTGGGATAATGCTGATTCATTTCATACTGCCTGTTGCTGCAGAAAGCATTCTGTACAGCTTGCATAGTCACTTACAGTCCTGGCCTATCCTTGCTATAGGCTGTCCCCGGTAGCTACCTAAAACAGCTAACTCCAATCTTCTTCCTTTACAAATCCCTGGCTGAAGTCAAACCAGTAGCTTCACTTGGGTCCATCCCTTTCTGTTGGCCTTTTGGTGAAGCAGGAAATCACTGCTCACATAGAGAGCTGAAGAAAAACTCTCTTCCTCTTCTCAACAGAGCTGGCCCAGGCTGTCACACAATAGCAACACGTAGGCAGTGCTTTATATTACACACTTGGAGGCATCACCCAAAAGCAAGAGAGGATGGAACTGTGTGAAGCAGGTAAAGTTTTATATAAATTCATACCATATATTCTCAACCAGAGCTTGAGTGCCTCAGTGCCAAAAGCAGAACGCAAGCATGCTGGTGAGCAATGGGCAGTGGGCTGGGCAAACGAAGCTGTCACCCATCCTGAAGAGGCCAGGAGCTAAAAATTGCTCTGTACTTATGACTTCAGAGCTGCAGTTTGAGGGCTAGCAATTTGTATGCAACCTTCACTATCTGGCAAGTCTTCTTTGGCACTCTTCTTGTGGTCACGCATAAACCAGCATAGCCAAGCATAAAACCAGGCCAAGCATAAACCAGCAGGCAAGTTTCAGTTCCCGCAATCATTTCCTATTTCTGCAATAATGTTGCTGGGATAACAGCATCTGGTGGAAGGGAGATGTATTTATTTATTTCTATACATTTTCCTCTAAAGTTGAAAAATGTGACTGAACAGTTGTGACGGTTCTGGGAAGGGGGAGAAGAGTAGAGAAAGATGATCTTCCCAGAGTGATTCCTCTGTAACTGAATAGCGTGCAAAGAGTAAAGGGTTTTACTCCTGCCCAACCAGGAGAGTTTACATAGTGACAGTGAAAGAAAACATTCTAAGCTCAAGCTGGGAGACTTATCTAGGCTGGTGACTCCATCACTTAGGGCTTGTCAGCTACAAAATAAATTAGAGTGAATTTACAGGAAAAAAAAGCTGCTCGATGCTGCTTGCCCTTGAAAGAAGCCCTACTCTGCACTTGCTCTGCAAACAATGTTTGAACTGCAGATCTCTGTAGCACAGACAACGCCAGGCTAGCCAGTCATGAGACACCAGTCTGATCATGACAGCATGTAACTGCTAACTCATCCTCCTAACTGTACCTATCTAGCTCAGTTACACTTACTATTGGTTATTTCTTACACAGCACTGCTCTTAACGTACTGTAAGTACTTCCAAGGTTCAGCTTAATCCTCTCCAAAACTGAAATCAGAGAACAGAAGGAATTGCTAACTGCTTTCGAGTTTTTTTCTCAAATTAGTAGGTAGTATTCCTTTAATCTGCGATATAGCCTAAGAGTTTATGTACATTCTATAGCCTTCAATGATCAAGTACAGCCCACTTGAATTATTTGCCTATACTTACATGGGATAATCAATCTGATGTTGTCTGACTGTCTCAAGTTCTCTGTTTTCAAATTGTTCAAATTTCTTCACGATTCCTGTTTTCTCCCCACCAGAAGCATATATAAAGTTGAGAACCTGGACACCATCTGCAAAATACAATCTTTCTTAATTTGCCAGACAACAAGCATTAATAACTAATTAATTAGCTCACATTTGTACAGTCAAACATTTGAATTACACAACAGTTTAAAAATGAACACAAACATTTAGTAAGTCCTGAAACACAAGCTCATTCACTGTAACTACATTATGGTCTCGGACTGAATAATCCACAGAAAGTGAAATGGAGTCCATTTCCAGTTGGTAAGCAAGAAAAGAACAGGATCATTTAAATCTAAATATAGATTTAAATCTAAAATACTTAAAGAACCAGTTAGTAAGGAAGAAATCTTCATTTATATTGCTCACTTAAATCTCAACCTATCTTTAGTTATGCCTACATGACATTACTCCACAGCTCTTGGACTTGCCCTCTATTTTCAGCTCTGCAGTTTATATTGTATGTATGAATAGATACCAATTCTGTTCTTAACTGATGTGCATCATCCAGTAATAAATCTGATGAAGCTGCCCTTGCTAAGAAACAGGAAAAATATCTTCAAGGCCATGATGTATCATCAGCTTTCCTAGAAAAAAAAAAAAAAAAACCAAGCCAAAACCAACCCCCCAAAAAACCAAACCCCAAGCAATTTGTTACATGCTAATTTAAAAAAATAAATCATAGAATGGCTAGGGCTGGAAGGGACCTCCGAAGGTCATCTAGTCCAGCCCCCCTGCAGTGAGCAGAGACACCCTCAACTAGACCAGGGACACCCTCAACTAGACCAGGCTATTCAGAGCCTTGTCCAGTCTCAGCTTAAGTATCTCCAGGGATGGGGCCTCAACCACCTCCCTGGGTAGCCTATTCCATTGCTCTACCACCCTCAATGTAAAGAACTTCTTCCTGATGTCCAATCTAAATTTACTCGTCTCTAATTTAAACCCATTACCCCTCGTCCTTTCACTACAGGACCTTGTAAACAGCCCCTCTCCAGCCTTCCTGCAGGCCTTCTCTTCTCAAGGCTGAACAACAACTCCCTCAGCCTGTCATTTTGAACTAAAAATTTTAAATTAATGTTATTTCCTCCTATTTCCTGTTATACTGTTTTAATTATAATATAATTAGATAATACTTAAGGTGTTTCACACTGTTGTCAGAGATCACATACTGCCTCCAACAAGTATTTTATAAAGCCCCAGATGGAAGCAACATCATTGCTTTCTTGTTAGAAAATAAATGACACAAATACCTTTATAGGATTTTACAGGAGAGAACCCTTTAGATGTAAATAACCTTTTCCCTTTTAGGCTCTGAATATATATGAGAATAAAAAGCATATCATGGAAAAAAAATGAAGTACTCTTTTTTTTGTACTATAAAGACTTAAAAATATGTTTCTGAGTGTGTGGCCATCATCTTAAGCTGAAGTAGACTGACTACCTGTATGAGAATCAAGTAAGAACTGCAGGACTGACCCTGAAATAACACAGTAACAGACTGAACAAGTCTCTCTGAAGACAAAGGAATGATGTCTCTTGACATCAGTGGGTTTTAAATAAAGTGGCTTAAATACTCTTAGAAAATAGAGGGCCACGCTGCTACACATCTCCAGACCGGATGAAACAAGCTAACTCTTCATGACATGATGGCTTCAGTCATTTTCAGCTCTAGCCCCATAGTTATGAAGCTTACATATATATCAACAACACTTACCAAGTAAATCAATCTACGTAACATTTACTACAGGTGTGCACTTTTTAACAGCTTACCAAAGATGTTATATGGGTCCCATTAATTTCCTTGAGGAAAAAAGTGACATTATACCTACCACTTTCATGAGGGCACTGAGGTATCCTGTTTGCCTGGAGCATCCATAAATAGTCAGCACCCCACTGAAGACAAACTTTGTGGTCCTTATACGGGCGCTCAAAAGGTGGAACTGCTTCTAAGAAAGTGTAATTCTTGGCAACTGCATCCCGGTAATCTTCATTCTGCTCAACATCATAGCTGCTAACTGGTTTGTGACTAATCCATGCATATAATATCACACTGTGCACTATTATGGAGTTTCTGATGATATAATCATCTCTGTAAACCATGATGCTTGGAAATTTCAAATGTACTTGTCGAGTTCTGCTAACATAAAGGTTCTTCTCATCCTTCCATCTCCTTCTATACACTGGCACACCAGTCCTGAACTCAGAGGAAGCTACTGCTTCCAAGTTGACGATACAAGGCTTAGAACATAAATACTGAACTGAAACCACAGAGTTGTTAACAACTTTCTTCTCTAAAATATTTAAATTAATAAAGTCCACATAATCCATGTTGTCTTCAAATGGTGGAGTAACTTCTGTTGTCCGAAATGTCGTCTTTCCAAAAGATGGCAAAAAGTTCTGGAAAAAAACCCCAACAAACCAAACCACAAAACATGTTAACCAGAGATTCTAAGTTTATATGATTACTAACATACTCAGCAATAACAGAACACTGCACAAGCAGGTTTATGTATCATACTCAGACTCCAAATTACCAGGGTTCTTCCATGCAGGAAGTTGACATGGATTACTGGAGAGCCACCATCAAGGTTGTTTAATGGTAATAACTCCCTTACATCAAGTTCTCAAAGTTACGCATGCTTCTTCAAACAAACTGTATGTACAGGGTGTACCCTTCAGCCCTTCCACAAATGGAATTCAGTGTGAGATACTGAATTACACGTCATGCTATTTACATATAGGCAGAACGTAGGTACCAAAAGGGCAGAGTAACAACTACAGCAGCTCATGATGGTGTCCTGAGAATTAGTTTTCATTAAGTGTTTAGGAACTTATTATTGAAATATTCTTATCCTGAAGATGGACTTACAAATCTGAGCAGCAAGACCAGAAGGCATTTGCTCAGCTTTTGCTCTCCACCATTATGTAGACTATAACTCACTTTGAGAATGAGTGCTTGGACATACACCAGAATCATTCTCCATGCTGAAGCTCTTGTCTCTAAGGCTTCAAACAGCTTCTTTTCTTTCTGCTCTGCAGTCAGCATCCAGCTTGATGTACTGCCAAGGATACTGAGGATTACTCAGCCACCAGCATGGCACTTCTGCCAGGTCCCCTGATCAGTCTAAAGTATTCAGAATTGTCACTTAAGATTATCACAGAAGCTGGTTGTTAAAATGGCTTAAAATGAGAAGATCTGTCTTGGGTGATTTTTAACTTTACTAAGTTTAAATCAAACTGAAATTTATATTTGCTATCTACCTTTGGCTGATAGCTTTTTTCACTGTGATTCTCAAAATAATGTTTACAAGTTTTGGCCAAGTCATTAGCACATTTCTAATTATCTGAATTATGTCCTGTGCACCAGGAGGACAGGACCCTGCCCACAATCCAACATGGGGACCAGTAAAAGCCCCTTATAATAAACTATTTTGCATTTTATTTCTTAAGAATATGTTGACACTCCTTGAGAACTACACTGAAAAAACATCATAATTTCCTAGTCTATAAAATGTTCTAGAGCTCAAGTGTTAGGACAAGCAGCTGAGAGAATTACAGTTATCTTGGAGAAAAGGAGGCTGAGGGGAGACCTTACTGCTCTCTGCAACTACCTGAAAGGACACTGTAGAGAGGTGGGGGTCGGTCTGTTTAACCAAGTAACAAGTGATAGAACAAGAGGAAATGGCCTCAGATTGTGCCAAGGGAAGTTTAGATTGGATATTTGGAGTAACTTCTTTACCGAACAGGTCATTAGGCACTGGAAAGGCCTGCCCAGGGCAGGGGTGAAGTCCCCACTCTCAGGGGTATTTAAGAGTCACGCAGACGTAGTGCTGAGGGATATGGTTTAGTTCAGTACTTGTCAGTGTTAAGTTAATGACTGAACTAGATGATCTTAAAGCTGTTTTCCAATCTAGGAAATACTGTGATTCTGTGAAACTGGATACTTTAAAAATGTTGCATACTGAAGTGGCTAAAAAAAATGAATTGCAATTAAAAGCTGGTGACCATGGGAAAAGTTACCACCATATCATACAATAACATACCTGCAAAATACTGATATAAAAGGTGATGAGAGAACTTTGATTTTAATACTAATTTGAGTATCTTTCAGAACTTGACTTGACAAAGGTACTGTTCTTTTACATCTCCTACATAATTAATATTTGTTTTGCTTTAAAAGCATTAAAAGCACATAGCAGCAACCAGAAATTATTCTAAAACTCTTCTACTTGATGGTTATCATTCACATTTCTTACATATTTACCTTACAGTAAAGTGTACTTGTGAACAGCTTAATCAGTGTGATATGGGAGCCACGTCATGAGGAAGATGGTGATACATTATGAAAGCAATAACATGTGGTTATCACAAAATGCAGAAGTCAATCAGGTAGACACTACACAGCATGGTGGTACCACTGTGTGCTTACCACATACGCACGTTTACTGTCAAAATGCACACAGCCAGCTCAGCTTTCTCAGGGGTTTATCCAATACAGGATACAGGAGCCAGCTTGAGTCTGGCACAGCTCATTAAGAAAGATGCAGTGGTGGACAAATGTGGCCATCCAACTTGAAGTGAATGACAGAAATCTTGTGGTGGGGATACAAAGGTAATAAGCTCTGCAATTCAAAGCCAACTCCATAATGTTCCTAGAGCACTTAAGCATGACATACCATGACTGCTGATGCTTATGGTTAACTTCTGTGCTGGTGTTACTGCTTTTCCCTTAGTGCCTGTTCTACTAAATAGCTCCCACCAAGTTCCTCTAGAAATTTTCCTTTGTATTCTTCGGTGCCTGGGTGTCAGTTGAGACACATACTGCAAAAATTCATGATGCATGCTTGGGTCTGCTGTTACACCATACCTAACAAACCCTTCAGGAGGCTCATCCAGTAAGGAGCGTGGTGCAAAGCAACCTCGCACCGATGCAGCCATGGCAGAGACTGCAGACCATAGACTCCTCCAGACCATGGCTGAGTCTCTGTTATCCCTTGGTTGCCTCTACACAGCACTCCCCAGTGCGCTGCATAGCGTGTGCATTATCTAAATGCTCCTGCTCCATGAGGTACTCTACTTCTTCACTCCCCACTATCTCAGACAAGTCAGAGTTAATTGTGCATCATCTCCGACTACAGAAAGCGAGAACGAAAGGATTAGACAACGAGTGTTATTATGGGATTTCAATATACAAGCTTCCCAACACAGTAAAGAGGCCAGCTATGCTGGATTCAAAATGTTACCGTAAACTGGGCAGAGTTCAAGAACAATGACACAGAGGCTTTGTTGTGTGTGGGAACTTAATCACAGAAGCTGAATCTGCAACAGTTAGCTCAAGTCACCCCACCAGGTGTTGGGACAAAAGTCACTGTGGGAGGCAACTGTAATGACTGGTAGGAAAGTGAAATTATTTGCTAGTGTAGTATTACAGAAATTATGAGAAACTGCTCTCTGATGGTGTCTCACTCACTGGAATATGACCTCAGCAGGACCCTCCCTGAGTTCAGCCCTGCAGAACTTCCACATAACTCTATAAAATTGCACCTCTTTGTACAAAGTCTTAAAATAGCTGTAATCCTTTATCCGTGTACACCTGCCATGTCATGCTAGATTTTAAGATGTGTGTGAAAAGGAGACGTGGCAAAGAGGGCTCACAATCAGCATCAATACCATATAGGCACACAAAGACTTGAACTGGAGCTTGTCTTTATCAGCATAAAAGAGGAAAAAGTAGTTCAGCAGATGCCCACCCGTAACTACAAGGCAGCCGTTTCCCTAAGCCAGCGCAGCACTACACTCACACATGCATCTCTAAGTAGATGTCAGAGACACCCCCCCTTCTTTCAAACCCAGAAATTTACGTCGCCTAGAACAGAAAGCTTTTTAACACTCTGATTCAACGACATGATGTTCCATAGCTCGATAAGGTAGCGTAACCCTGGGGACTGGAGGTAGGGTAGCCGGGGCAGGCCAGACAACCGCTGGGCTAGCTCCGAGAAGCTGCCCCGGGCCCGAGCGCAGGCCGGGCGGCTGCGGCCCTCCGCGCACCACCCAGACACCCGCTCCAGCACCCGACTAGGGATTGCGATTCCCTCTCCGCTTACCACCTGCGGCCCCGCACCGGCCCCGGCCGAGCGCGGAGCCCCGCCGTGAAATCGCGGGTTGTCGGATAGCCCCCGCCCGCCGGGCTCTGCGCTCACCCGGAGACCGCCGTCCGGCCCGGCCCCTCGCCGCGGCGACCATCTTCGGCCTCCACGGCGGCGGCGAGCAGGGCCGGGCCCGGGGACAGGTGTGGGGCCGGCCGCCACTCACCGTGAGGACGAGAAGGAGGAGGAGCAGAGGGGGGCGGTGGGGAACGGTTGGGGGCTCCGCCGGGCGCCGCATGCTGCCGCGGAGGGGGCGGCGGCGGCGCTGCCCAGAGCTGCCAGGAGTACACGGCCGGCCCCGCCGACAAGGATGCGGCAGATCCGGCTTCTTGGAGGCGGGGCCGCCGCCCGGTCAGGGCAGGGCCGGGCCGGACCGCACCTGACCCCGCGCCGCGACCGCAGGTGCGGAGGGGAGCGGAGTTGCTGGGCCAGGCCAGGCGAAACCTGAGGGCCGATCTACATGGGGGTGCCGAGCCCCCCGGCCGTACTATGAAGCACCTCAGAGCCCCCAGCGCACCCCCGCGCAACAAGGCACCGGGCGGCGTCCCGCGAGGGGCGCGCCCCGGACGGGACCCGGGTGCAGGGCCGTGTTCTCCCTCCTTGGGGCAGCGCGGCTCGGGGGCCCCTCCTGGCCCCGCCACCACCCTTACACCTCGCCTCAGCGCTGCCAGCGCGGCCGCCGCCCACCACAGCTCCCCAGTCCCGCCGGTGGACGATGCGCGATGCGCGGCCGCGGGGTGGCTTTCGAGCCGTAAGTAGGGGAGGGGCCTCCTCACAGCTGCCGGGCGCCAGAGCTGACCGGGAGGCGTCGCCGCTCGCTGCCCAGGCGGGATGCAACGAACGGCAACGGGCGGGCGCCGGCTCCGTGCTGTGTCCCTCCGGGCCGCACGGGGGCGCTGCCCGCCGCCGCGCCGCTCCTGCCGGGCCAGGCCGGAGGGGGCGGAGTCCGCAGGTGCCTTACCACTCCACTTCCGCTGTGTCCCGGAAGCGGGAACTGCGTAGCTTCCGGGTTGCGGCCGCCGGCGGCGATGGCGAAGTTGTCCCGTACGCTCGGTATTTTCGGCGGCTTCGTGGCCGTGGTGGGCGTGGTCTTTTACCCCATCTACTTCCGGCCGCTGCTGCTACCGCATGAGTACAGTGAGTCCCTGCGCGGGGGGGTGAGGATGCGTTCTTGCTGCGGTTCGGCTGCAAGGGGGTTTGTGTCCCGCTGGGCTGCGGGGACCGGGGTCGGGCTGGGAGTGCCGGGGTGCCCGAGCTGAGGGTGTGCTGCGGACTGTCGCCGGGTGAGTAAGTCCCGGGAGGCTTTCTGTTCGCTCAATAAAAAACCCTCGAGCAAATAACAGGAACCTTGTAGCGCTTTTGTTTCAAGTGATCGGCTAGCAGGTGATTAAAAGCGGCCTTTAGCTGTTCCCTGAAGCGATTAAGAGTATGGAGATGCAGTTAAAAAAGTTATGATCAGAGGACTGGAGCACCTCTTCTGTGAGGCCAGGCTGAGGGAGATGGGGTTGTTGCTTGGTGAAGAGAAGGCTCCAGGAAGACCTTAGTGATGCCTTTCAGTACTTAAAGGGAGCCTTGTAAGAAAGATGGGGACAAACATTTTATCAGGGCCTCTTGTGACACAAGGAGCAGTGGTTTTAAACTAAAAGAGGGTAGATTTAGACTAGATAAATGGAAGGGGGTTTTGCTCTGAGGGGGTGAAACACTGGAACAGGTTGCCCAGAGAGATGGTGGATGCCCCATCCCTGGAAGCATTCCAACTCGGGTTGGACAGGGCTCTGAGCAACCTCGTCTAGTTAGACATCTCTGCTCGCTGCAAAGAAGGTGGACTAGATGATTTTCAAAGGTATCTTCCAACGCAAACCATTCTACAATTCTATCAGGTCATTTACGTAATTCTTTCCAGCTGCAATTAACAAGTTTAACTTAAAATGTAATAACAAATTCTTTCTTGATTGTGATGATTTGCTAGAGCTGGTCTCAGTCTGCAGAGTTTTCTCTGAAACTGAGTGCTGAGGAAACCCCCACTTTCCTGCCAGAAACACAGAAACCCTTCCCAAAGCCCATGGCTACTTCTGTAACCAGGGAGTTATTGAGCACTTGAAGGCACCTGAAGTGTCTCAGACTTCAGTCAGGTGCCCCGTGCCTCTTAGGCACTGCTGAAGGAAGTAGAGAAAAGTTCTGGTGTGATGGCCTCATCCCCTTGCTTTAGCTTTTACAAAACTAAGCAAGTTGTTGGCAATAACCTGAAGACACATGTGGTTAATCTGAGACAACGGAAGAGATTTCTAGGGAGGAAAAAAAAAAAAAAAAAGAAGGCTAACAAATGTATTGATCTTGACTTTAGCCTTGCATCAAAGCTGAAGTAAAATTTAACTTGCAAGCAATTTTTTATTTCAGTGAACTATGTTTGTGAAGTTGGAAACTTCCCACTAAGATAGGTTTTTCTACTCTGTGTTCCTATTTAAAAAAACCTTATTCTTAATTTATTTTTGCTTATGGTGCATTTTCCAAAAATACAATATTTGAAGTATGACTCAGCATTAAGGGAAGGACAGAAGTAGTGGACAGTATGCACCTTTATATTTGTGAATTACATGACAAATGTTCCCAAGCAGGTTAGGGATTTTTTTTTGAATCTCCATTTAGCACATAAAATGAGTGATGCACAGTTAGTAACTGCTTAACCTTGTTATTTAATACCTGATTCTAAACTTTACTCATTGCATGCAATAAGTAAAAAAAAAAAAAAAAAAAAAACAAACCAGAAAAAGCCTTGTACTTTGATCTCACCCTTATTAATTTTCTATGTGCTTTTCTCGATGCTCTTAGCTGCAGTGTGAGAGAAGCACAAGATTTGGTTGTCGTAATACTTTAGACAAGAATGTTGACTTTCACAGTTGCAGTACTTTAGGAGAAGGACTTTAATCTTTGGGGTACAAAGATTTTGATTTTTCAGAGTACAGTCTAGTAAACTACATGACAACTTCTACAGAAGCTTCCCCCCCCCCCCCATTGACTTGAGCTGTGGGTGAATACTCGCTATTTCTGTGGCTTGGGACTGAAGTTGGGTTTGAAGTTGGACATTTGGATTAGCATCACATAGTAATCCTGCGAAAGGCAAGAATGGATTTTACTTCTCTGGAGTGACATTCAACCATGTAAACATTAAATGCTATTTTTTCTTTCTTCAATCTTGTTTTGCTTGTGCTTCTCCCATATTCTACACAAATGAGGCACATTACTTTCAGGAAGAAGACTTTTCTGCAGAATTCTTACACGTGTTCAAGGAAGTTCCTAGCAGTTTAACAAATAGAATGGAAAGTACTTGGAAAAACTATATGTAATCAAGTTGTGAATATGAACCTTAAATTGTGCATGCAGGGATTTGACTTAATTTCATACAGAAATGCTGTAATTTTGTAGATATTTAGTACCTCAGTTTGTAGCCCTTATGTTTCTAATATTTTTCTGTCTGCAACTAATTCTATTAAAAGGCTTGTTTCCTTATATGAAACTCTGAGTATAGTGGCAGAGCTGAAATAGAGTTCTTTATCACAAGACCTCTTCCACTTGGATTAAAGCAGTGGGTTGACAGCTGCTACTGAGGCATTTTCACAATAGATTTCATTATTTTGTTGAACTGTGAGACGCTGCTCCTTCCCCATCCTGTGAGGTGCCTGTCCTCTCATCAAGACTGACCCTGACTCTTCCTCCATGTCCATTTTTTTTTCTGGCTTACCTGTTCTGTGAGTTGACAGAGGCAGGATGCAGGAACAACCACAAAACCACGGATGACATGCAAAGAGTAAATTAATTTTCTTTACCTTACAAAGCAGGGGATCCCTGCAGTAGGCACCATGGAGCTCACTGCTTGCTGGAGGATCAGGGGACCTGCTGTTTGCACCTGTTTTTCAGGGATTTTCATGGGCGTAGTCTTCCACCGGGCTTTGATCTTACCCACGACAGGGCAGGAATCTCAAGCATGTTCAATAAGGTGCCTTTAAGTCTATCACAAGCCTGTGTTATCTGAACACAGATTGCTCCTTGTCAAATGCACAAAGATAGACAACAATCAGAATGACATATGTGTTTTTCTACACACCAGCTGCAAGTCACTTGAGCATGTTTACGGTCCTCCTTGCCCATTTTCCATTCTCTTCCCACCCTGCTTTCCAAGTTGTTTCCAGGCCCCACACCAGTCTCCCTTTTGACTGTTCTGTGTCCTATCTCCATATTTCTCATGTTCCTTCTTTGCATTGGTTTCTTTGCCTGACCAGATAATGTCTCTTATCACTCCAGCTGTGTTCCCAGACCTCTCACATTGATTCCCATTTTTATCTCTACCCCTCCTCAATCTCAGTCTCTACCTAAGAACTATCTTTCTCCTCCATGTCCTACAATAAGTTTGATTCCTTGCCCTAATTTATTCTTTTTTTTTTTTCCCCTCTGTCTGGGTTTTATGCCTTTTCCTTTGAAATCAGGCAGTTCCTGAGGTTTTGCTTGCTTAAAAGGATGGAATGGCAATTACTATGCTCAGTGACCAGAACTGGAGAAGCTGGGTCTGCTTCCAGTGCCTGCCCCCTTGCAAGTAGAACTCGTTGTGATATGCCTGCTAGTGTCCAGTAGCATTAGGCTTGAACCTAGTCAGCCTAATAACATGCAGTGCCTGTGCATTCTTAGTGGGATAGGATGCTGAAAAGTCTGATTTTTAAGGTGAGCTTAGCTCTGAGTTTCCCTGAGAACATGCAGCCTAAAGTTTTTCAAAGGCTTAAAAAGTTCAGTGGTATGGGCAAAAAGCTAATTCAGCTGAACTTTGACTTATTTCTTCAAAGTGTCACAGTGCTTAACTGGAAGGGAAAAAAAAAAAGAAAGCAACCACAAAACAGGGGCATTTGATAAGGGGAAATAATATAGTTTTCTCCATTTCTCTTCTGAGAAGCAGTTTAATCTTTGAGACAAAAAAGAAAAGCCTGAGACAGGCCCATTGTGTGGAAGTATATCCCTCCAATACTTAATTTCATGAAGTTTACAAGCAGTAATTTTGTAGATGCTGTCACATAATCTACTTCTGATAAGATGTCTTTCAGGGCCTGAAAATGGAGATCACTGATTCTGGAGAGGATAGATCTTTTGAAGAGTTTTATGTTGAGCATATGAGCGATAGCTCCTATAAGTACCAGTCATTCCCTGAGTTATTGGTTTCATGGCAGGTAGTTTGGCATCTTCTATTAAACAACAGTCTTTACTTTAAAATCATCTTATTGTTTGTAATCTCTCCAAACAGACTAGCTCTTTGATTCGCAGTGAAGTGTGAATACTGCATTTGTGTTGTGTAGGTGGATGCTCACCAGAATTTTACTGGGTAGTATCCAGAATTAAAAAACTTTTCAGTATTGTTTTATTGGATGCAATTAAGATGTCTGGTATTTTCTCTTTTTTTTAAGTGTCCTTTTTTTTTTCCTGTTTTTCAGAAAAAGAACAGTCAATAAACCGAACTGGTATTGTTCAAGAGGATATTCAGCCTGCAGGTATACTTGATTCATGTGTTTGCATTGATTGTTTTAAAGACCTGCTTGAATATTTATGTGGGTTTAAATAATACAGTGAAGAATGCAAAGATTCCATATGTAATAAGCTTGCCATGATTTTTTTTAAAGTAATTCTTCACTTCAAAATTATGGATTTAATGAAAGTTGTTTTAAAGGGCCAATGATTGACTTAACTGGCCAAAGAAGTTGCAGGGATTCTGTTATCTTTGCACTTAATAAATAGATGTCAGTTTCCAAACCAGAAAGTAATTTCTGAACCAGCTCAGAGCAAACAAGAGCCACGGGTAGGCTGAGCTTTAACTGTAAAGACTACACTATTGCACTCTGTTTTTGTGGAATACTGCTTTAAAACTCAGCTAAAATAGAGTTTTTGAGAACTTTGTCAGTACTTTCCAGCCTCACGAGTGGAGGGGCAAGGCAGAAATCCATTACACAAAAAGGAAAATTTGGAATGCAGTGCTAATGGCTTTCTTGTCCCTGCTGTTGCCAGCAGAAGGCATAGGAAAGCATATGAGGGGAATAAAATTGAAGTATGGCAGCCTATCCTTGCTAGTTTACTGTTTCATAGGTGATGGAGCTGGCTATTCATTATGCAAGGTTGGCACTTCTTGTTTAAAGACATGAGAGTGCTTGTCTTGCTGGAACAGTTCATATCTGAGTATGCTAAAGGGTAATGTATTTCTATTTTTAGAAAAGTCTAACATCAGCAGTAGGAGAAAAACAAATAGGATTAATGTCATGTCCTTAGTGCACATAGCAGTTAAATCGTCAGTGCAGGACCTGCTTTCCAGGAAAGTGGTGAAACACTGAAGAGGAGTAGGAAGGGTATTGTGCAATAGAAGTCTGCTAAACCTGCTTTTTTTTTTAATTAAACATTAAAGAGGACTGGACTGTCTCCTTTATTCAAGATGTGTCATCTTGATGACCAGTTCTCCTCAGCATAACTTTCTTAATCTAGATGGAGCTGCTAATGACAAGTTGTAATACTGAGTAGCTAAAAGTGAAATCTAGACAAATTCAAGTGCAAGATGCAGTTGTAGGTGGTTGTTCCAACACTATTAGAACACCTTACCTATGGAGTGATAGATTTTTCTATTATCTGAAGTTTAAGATCAAGATGAGGTTGTCTTTCTAAATGTTTTTGCAACCTGAAGCAGACTTGTGAGTTTGGTGCAGAAATTGTTAGGCTCTTTCATTATTTGATACATAAGGCTGGAGTAGCAGACCAATTTCTTTTGTTTTCCTCCAACAGTCTAGTTATGAATCGCTGGTATTCTCATATTTGATTTGTAGGGTTAAAAGTGTGGTCTGATCCATTTGGAAGAAAATAATGTTGGCGGCTGGTTGTATTGCAAAGCAAAACTGAAGATGGACATCTTCAGCTGTTCCTTCTTTCACTGAAGTGTGTCTTTGGGTGTCACTGGAGAAGAATTCTGAATATGCTGTGTGGGCACGTGAGGAGCAACAAAGGCTACTGATTGGAATCCCAAGAGATAAAAACATGATAGTTTTGACAGAGGATGCTGGGGCATAGTGCACAGACCGTTAGAGAGCTGAATGATTCTTGAGTTTAGAAATTAAATATTTATTTCCTTGAGAAAAGGCAAGAGGATTTTTTTTTTTGTAACTCTGTAAACACTTGTACAATAAATTATGGACAGATAGTTTGAGAATTACTTTTTGTGATTTTATTATGAAAATATGATACAAGTGTATACTGAGAGAGATCAGTGCAGAAAGTATAATATGGTGAGTGTAAATATGTACATTAAAATTTCTTCCTTTTAAACCAATGCGTACTTTTTTTCATTTGTTTTGCAAGTAGATGTGACAGGTTAACTGTGGCCAGCTGCCGGGTGCCCACCCAGCCACTCTCTCCTGCCTCTCAACAGGACAGGGGGAGAAAATAGGATGTAAAGCTCCAGGGTCCAGATAAATGCAGGGAGATTGCTTACCAGTTACTGTTGCAAGCAAAATAGAATGAACTTGGGGAAAATGTATGTGGTTTATTAAAAATAGATTTGGATAGTGAAAAACAAAAGTTAAAAAAACACCTTCTCACTGCCTCCCTTTTGCCAGGATCAACTTCACTCCTGACTCCTCTTTTCCCCCCCCACTGACCCCCAGAACGGTGGATGGGAAGTTACAGTCAGCTCGTAACAGTTGTGCTCCTTCCTCCTCACATGTTTCCCCTGGTCCTATGCAAGCTCTTCATGAGCTGCAATTCCTTCAGGAAATACCCGACTGCTCCAGCATGGGCTCCTCCCTGTGCTGCAGTGTGGATATTTGCTCCAGCATGGTCTTCTCTGTGGGCTGTAGCAGAGTATCTACTTCAGTGCCTAGAGTACCTCCTCCTCCACCTTCTTTTCTGACTGTGGTGTTCCTACTGATGTGCCTCACTTTCTTCTCTTCATTCCTCTGCTTGTCTGGTGTTTTCACAAAGGTGCCAGCTACTTGGCTACTGGGCTGAGCTGTGTCTTGCCAGTGGGTCCTTTGCAGAGCCAGCTAGAATTGCTTGTGGTTGGCATGGGACAACTCCTGCCACCCACCTTCCTTGCTGCCAAAACCTTGACCAGTATCCCCAATACAGGAGGTTAACACCAAATGCTGGGGTAGAAAAGCATATGCTTTAAAGAATCTTCTTTTAAAAGCACTTTTTCATGGTGAGCATACTGATTATTAGAGCAGGTGAGTAAAGGATTCCCCATACTGAAAATCTTTACCCAAGTTGGATGTCTGTCTTAATGGAGGTTCTGAATAAACTGTGTGTTTTCAGGTTTGACTAGAAACAGTCTATAACCTATAGTTACAGTTTATAACCTAACCAGTATTGTTCTTGAGCACAAGTGTAGCATGTACATTTAACCTGAATGTATTATCTTCTTGATTTATTTTTAGCACTTCATTATCATAGAATCCTAGAATTGTTTTGGTTAGTAAAGACCTTTAAGATAATCAAGTCCAGCCATTAACCCAGAACTGCCAGGCCCACCACTAAACCATGTCCCTAAGTGCCACTTCTAGATATCCTTTAACTTCCTCCAGGGATGATGACTCAACCACTTCCCTCCACTGCCTGTTCCAGGGTTTGACAATCCTTTTGGTGAATACATTTTTCCTAATATCCAACCTAAACCTCCCGTGGCACAACTTGAGGTCATTTCCTTGTCCTATCACTTGTTGCTTGGGAGAATTGATCAACCCCCACCTCGCTACAACCTCCTTTCAGATAGTTGTAGAGATCAATAAGGTCTCCCCCGAGCCTCCTTTTCTCCAGGCTAAACAACCCCAGTTCCCTCAGCTGTTCCACAGAAGACTTGTTCTCTAGACCCTTCATCAGCTTTATTGCTCTTCTCTGGACACACTTCAGCACCAAAATGTCCTTCTTGTAATAAGGAGCCCAGAACTGAACACAGTATTCAAGGTGCAGCCTCACCAGTACTGAGTGCAGGGGGACAATTGCTTCCCTAGGTCTGTGGCCACACTATTTCTGATCCAAGCCAGGTTGCTGTTGGCCTTCTTGGCTATCTGAAGACATTGCTGGCTCATTCAGCCAGCTGTTGACCAACATGCCCAGGTCCTTTTCTGCCAAGCAGCTTTATATGGTCCACATTTTAAAGAGTGTTGTAGGGTCATGTATGTTATGAAGAATGTTTGTGCAGTGAATGTTACTAGGAAGTTAGGCATTAGTTTGTTATTTTTTTTTGATATCATAATTTTATTAAGACAGATGAAAAACTCAATGTTTATAGTGTTCTTTTCCAAACCATCATTCGCTATTTCTTTTCTACCTGTCATCATTCCCCTCCTGATCAGACATGTTTCCTCTTCTGAGTTTGTTGGCTTTTTTTTTTTAGTCTCCTGTTATCACTGTAAGCATTACTTTTTTTGTTGTTGTGCTTGCTGGAACAATGTGATCATATTTGATTCCTTTGAGTCCTCAGGTGACTTCACATGATGTCTGAAGCTGGAGTGAGCGTACACGCTGACGGTAGGCATGTTCACAGAAGTTTCACTACATAGCACAGAGCAACTCTGTCACAAAGCTAATTCAGTGTTTGCTAGGAAAAAAATAGATTAAACTGAAGACAAAAGCCTATCTTCAGTGAACTGCAGAAATGAGGGAGCCTTCATTTTTGTTTTCTTAAATGTAACATATTGATGCATCAGATAGTTTCAGCAAAGTTGTTTTGTCTAAAATACCTTTCCTATGGAAATACAGCATTGCTTAAATGCAGATACTCCATCTTAACTGACTATGCAAAACAAAGAGTTTTGGGAGAAAATGGATGTTATTCAGTAATGCTGATTCTGTCACTTGGTGACACAAATTGCTAAAAAACATATGTGATGGTAGTGTGAAACAATTATTAAATCACTCATTCAGTATAAATGATGACAGAATATTAAATTGCTTAGTCTGGAGTTAGCAGATAAGACAACCTCTGCTACTCGTTTACTTTGTGAAGCTGAGCTATTTGCTGAATCTGGATCTTGCCTAGAAAGATGTTAGGTGGTTTCAGAACAGTGGCTGTTACTGGCAGGTGCTGAGCCTTTTGCCTTCACATTACATAAATGTTGCAAATCATTTGAGTACGTGAACTCAATTACTTAGCATTTATAGAACTGAATGTGTCTCTTGGTCACGATCTCCAGTTCATGCCAGTGACAAAAAGCTTGTTAAGTTTTTTGTAATTGCCTGTACAGGATTTGCAGCAGTGCCTATCTGTTGACTACTCCTGAAGTGAATACAGACTCTGAAAATGGTGTACAGTGGTTTTAATAAGCATCACTTCTCACTTGCTGTGTTCCATCTAGTGAAGTGGGCTGATTAGCCACATCTTCAGTGTCTTAGGATAGTGAATGTCTTTCTCAAATATTTGGTATTCTGTCTGGATAAAACTGTTAACAAGGAACATTCTGCAGTAATTCTCCAGAATTCACAGTTCTCTGTGATTGCTCTGGCATTTGCCAGCTGCCTGGAGGCTTACCCAAGACTCGTGTAAGGAAGTCCTAACCCCACACCTGGTTTTCTGGGCTTTGTGACAATGCTTCATCCTGGTGGTGGACACTGGACATAAGCCTGTCCTCATCCTAACTAACCAGTAACAGGTGAAGTTAAGTATAATAAATGGTGCTCCCTGGGACTCTTTCCTTATCTTGCTCTGGAAGTAAGATTTTTTGCAGCTTGCGACAACTATTATTTTTCAACACAAATTACACAAATCACAACCACACAATCACACCAAGGTGTTAGAGGTGTTTATAATGATGCATAATTTTATACAATTATTAGTACTTGGGGGGGACTAGTCTGCCTTTTGCAGAGGAACAGATCTGCTAGTCTAATAGAAAAGTTGGGATGAAACATTTGATAAAAATGCCTTCTTAATAATGTTTTTAAAATGGTTACCATAATAGCAATGCATTTTGCTTATTTATTCTAGATGGAATATGAACAGCAAATACAACTTCAGCCTTTGGAGGACTGGAGAAAAGTTTTGACATCCCAACAGAAACATCTGGTTGTACTAAGTTTAGGCCTGCTGTCATGCTGATAAGTTCTAAAATTCTTGAAACTTGTGTCACAAAGGACAAATGTGGCATTTTGGTCTAAGGACAGCTTAGTTTTGAAGCATTATAGACTGTTGATGGTGCAATGAAACTCTCAAACACAAACACTTCAGGAAGAGTAAACATGGCAAAAAATACTGGCAAGTTGCCAGGTTATAGATTGGTATTTTTCTTGCTGAATATTGTACTTCATTTATTGAGATTCTTCCCACTGAGGAGAGGGGATTTTTTTTTCTGTAATACTCAAAGCACACTGATAGCCTCCAATGATTGCTGTAAATTTTATTGTACTTATGCCTTTCCACAAAACCAACAAAACTGTCCAGATAAAGAAGCAGTTCTCATGATTTGCAGTTGTCTAAACTAAAATAAATAAAGTATTTTCCCTTCTTGCAGTCTAGCAATAATTAACTACTCATTTTCTCAGTACTGTGTACGCTCCTACTGACCTTCTTGATGTTAACATGCAGACACAGCAGTAAATGAAAAGCTGCATTGGCTTTTTCTGTGGTGCCATGCAGACCAAATAGTATGTTTGCTAGTGGAAGGAAATTATTTTCCAGCTTCTGAGAAAGTGCTGCAGAATATACACTGCTTCCACGTGGACAATGTCTGACAGGAGAGAGCAAAAAACAAAGTGCAGGTCAAAGTAAATTAAAGCTTTCATTTTCGCATATTAGCCTATGTTCTGAAGTATATTTGTGCATAGTGCAGACTGTGTGGGCCTTACAAGAAAAATGGTGCAGTTCCAAGATACTGTCTTGGAACACAGGACTCTTGTGCTCAGTTTCCTGTTCTACTACCAGCAGGTATGTAATTTAGCCTTTGAGCTTCAGTTCCATCTATAAAATAAAAATAATAGTACTCCTTTTCCTTGCAAGGCATGATAAAGGAGCTGGGGTGCTTTTGATGCTGTAGAAAACATTTGCACTTCTTGTCTGAGAAGTTTTCTTCGTGGGTAGAAAAACTAGGTCTGAATTTGTATGGGAATCAAATATTTTGGTTCCAAGAACTTAAAATATTTTGAACAATCTTTTTCCAAACGGAAACAACTCCTGAAATTTTCCAGGTTTTTATACTGCTGAAACACTATGCTCTGAGTAGACAGCTGCAAGTAGTGAGTAGGGGAAGCTGGGGGATGGTTAAAAGGAAGTGAGGAAGTACTGGAGATACTGCAGGGAAAAGAGTGTTCTTCCTGTAGCCGTGGAGGAACACCTTGGAGGTAGGGTGGCAGATATGAAGAGGAGCCAGGGCATGCCGGTCAGTTGGATGGGCAGTAGCATGAGTGACATAGGACATAAATCTATTGGAATACAGCCTTCATAGACTCTGCTGCTCACAGAGCAAATTGGGATAGCTCTTTCCCTCTTTTCTACTTCTTCCACAGCAGGTCAGAGGTAAACATTTCTAAAGAAAGTTCCTAGTCAAGACAAGGAGGTTATCAGGACAAGAGAGCATCAAAGGAGAAGTTATGTAACTATCCTTCACTCAAGCCTACCTTGAGAGATCAGAAATCATAGAATAACTTGGGTTGGAAGGGACCTCAAGCTGAAAAGTATGTTTCAGGCTGCAGGTCACAGGGAAAGGTGCCTCCTTTGCTATCAACTTCTTCTGTAATCCAGTACAGTGAATATCAGCAATACCAGTCAGGGTAGAGGAGGAAGGTACTCCCATTGCTTCAGCAGAAATTCCTGTAGGAGGAGTCCTCCTCCTCAGCCACCCATTCACTCCCAGAATTGTATGGCTCAGGCACGTTTTAGGAATGTATTATTCTTCCACCCTGGATGAAGAGAAATCACTGTGGATATTAACCAGGAGCATTTGCTCCCTAGTCTATTATGTGTGACTTTTGGGGTGCCAGTGATTGTAGCAGGCCAGCTCTAGGTCCAGATCTCATCACATCTACAGATACGAGGAAGGTTCATACAAGAACTCTAACTTGTGCCATTACTGGCTGAACAGCACCATTAGGAGTCCTCTAAAACCTGGAAAGCAGGTAATCTTAGTAACAGAATCTTCAGTGTCTGCTTGTAGCTTCCTCTGAATTAAGCTCCATTTCTCTGGTCCTTCTTATAGTCATCCTGTGAGTGGCTTACACAGGCTTGCTGGATTTCCCAAATAACAGAATTTCTCATAGTTCTGTCCACAATCCCATGTCCCACATTAAGAACTTGTGAGGTATTACTTCTCCCTGACATTTTCTGTGTGTTTCTAATATCATCTGTGTTACTTTGTGGCCTCTGCTCCCTACTGACCACTCTCTACTTCTGAATCAAAGCAATGATGCCGTCAGCACCACTAGATGAAGGAGCCTGTAAGGAGCTGTGAGGATCTAAGGGAGGCATTCCCATACATGAAGTCTGGCAATCCTACTAATATGTCTCAGAATTCCTCTTAGTTGTTTTCAGTTGACAAGCTTGTGGTTCATAGCAAAAGCTCTTGTTGTTATTCTTTATTGCACTTGGCACAGCTATTCCTTTGCACTGACGTTGTTTAATCAGAACATTTCCTTAATGTACTGCTATTTTTTTGCCAATTATGTTAAATTTGTCCTGGGACAGTTCTTTGAGGAATATGACCAGTAAAATCCCTCCAGGCCAATGACTTCCCATTTGTCATTTCCGCTTTAGCTACTTTCATACTTGGCTTACAATTCTTGCAACTACTAGTTGTTTCCCACGTGACATAGTTCTAAATGCTTTGCTGAAGTCCAGATGGAATATATCCCCTGACTTTTTGTCATGTTGACAAGCTGGTTACCTGATTAGATAGCAAAATTAGTACTCTGGCATCTTCTATTTTGGAAATTTTCATTTGTGTCCCCACTTTTCATTACTTAAGAGTTTTTCATGATCCTTGAGTGCTCTTCTGGAAAGAAAACAGCTAGGCAGACATTTTGCAAAAGAAGTCCCGGAAGTACCTGGACATCCTCATACACTTTCTGTTTGGACACATTGTAATGCATATGAAATAAAAGACTGGGCCTTAGAAATACCTAAACATTGTGAGAGTCACCTGCCTCTCCAGCCCAGGCAGAAAGGAGAGATATTTGCTGCTATTGCTTCCTTTCAAAAAGCTCAGAAGTTTTCATTTGTGCTGTCTCTGTGTCACTGACTCAAGAGAGCAAGGCCCACCTAATAGAAAATTGCTGTAAGCATAGTGTAAGAACACAAGGCTGCTTTTATTTACTCAGGAAAAAAACCCCATTACTCATCAAACTTGCAGAAGAGAAAGGGCAATTAGTAAGCCTTATTGACAAAATGTGATGAAATTAATTGTCACATCTGTATTCATTAGCAAAATTATTAAAGGGGGCAAAAAGAATTTACACCTGGTTCTGGTTTCCACAGGTCATTGGGTGCCTATCACTTAGAAAGGCTCCTGACAAGGCAGGCATGACATCCAGATAATGGCGGCTTTGAAGAAGATAAGTTTCCTTTTGCTCCAATCCTTTGGAATCACAGAAGAGATACAGATAAAGGTAAAAATATAGTATTTCAACTGTGCCAATGGTTTTAGTGGAATGATACTGATGGCACTTCATGATTCACTTGTGAACTGTCATATCCTTTGGGAACTACCTGGGATATGATCTGTATGCTCTGTTGGATCCTAGAAATACTAAAAAAGTCTTACATTATCCAATTTCATGCTCTATTTACAGCTAGTCACTTTGCCCCAACCTCTTTAAGGAATCTTCTTGTGATGCTATAGTCTAGCTAAAGTTATGATCATCTCTAAGTCTCAGAAGAGTAAAAGATATTTTGTTCCTGTTAATTTCTGTCTTGCAAGATAAAATAAGTTCACATGCCACTCTGTTGAGACTATCATGAATCTTACAGATGAGTTTCTAAATCTAACCCTAAATCTATGGAAGACTTCTCATGTTCTAGATTTTTTTTTTTTCTATGTATGTTTGCAGGTAGACAGCTCCAATTACTAGAAGTCACCTTGTTAGGTGTTCTGTTAGGAGTAGAGAAATCACGGATGCAGTTTGATTCTGAAGAAGCATTTAGGATTACCTTGCTTAGATATCTGACTCTTGGGGCAAATATCTGCAATAGGTATGAGGCTCTTTACCACTCAATTCTTTCAAGATTCATCAATTTTGTCTCCTCTCTAGGTTTTAAGATAAATCAAGGAAAATACTGTAATTCTACTTACAGTGTAGGGACTTTCTTCACTCATGGTCTATCTAGGTCCTGAAATAGATCCCAAGTGGGATTTTCAGATCCCCTCTCTGTGAGTATCTTCTGATGTTTTTCAGGGCCACTTTCTGGGTGAATTGTTTGTGTATGAATCAGTTTATGAAAAGTTACCTCTACTGCATACAAGCAGTATGGTAATATTTATGTCTGCTTCGTTGATATTACCTGGGTGGGAACAGAAGTTGTACCCTCTGTTCTCTTGTATTAGGTAATGTGTTGACCAACCTGTTATCATTAAATTTCTCTCTCAGAAGCTTGGCAGGAGTGGGCCCTTAAAACTATCTGCATATTCTAAGTATGTATTTTTTATGATCAGCTTCATATGAGTATTTCTAAGTTGAATGCCAGCAGTTACGCTGAAAGTCTTCCTCGTAATTATAATGTATTTACCTTCTTGTATCATTGTAGAAAACGTCACAGTGATATTTATGTAAAGTAATGAAGGAAGGGCCACATCCACTTAAACTTGAAGAGGCTGTGCATCTGGAGAATTACTGTATTTAGTACAATGTTGCTCCATGTATTTGCTGTTACAGGAGGTGACGGGGAGTTTTTAAAGAGGAATTATGCATAGGAAAGGACCCAAGATATTCCTTGGGTAAAGCCATTCTTGCCCCAAACAAAGTGAAAGCATAATGCCAGAAGTCTACTGTGAATGATAGAGATCCGTCCAGTGTATTTCTGCTGTGTTTGCATTTCATTGATCACAGGGGTCATCAAGAATCTTTACCAGGGTGATGTTAACTTTAGTTGAACTCCCAATCCCAGATCTGAGGTAGAAGCAATCTTTCCATTGTTCCTTCACAGATGTGCTGTCTGAAAAGCAGTTTTTATACTACAAATGAGTAATGGAGTTCATCTAGTCCAATCCCTTGCTCAAAGCAGGGCTAACTCCAGAGCCAGATTGAATTGCTAAGAACTTTTGTCTCAGAATGATGTGCTGTCATGTAACTAGTCCCTCAACCTTGGTTAAGCCAGTACAAAACACTGTCACCTCTAGGAGCACTGCAGAATCAGTACTACTTGTCTGAAATCTGTGTGGAAGTATCATTGTGCATTTTGGTGCAAAGCTCATTAGACTGTAGCAGGGACCATGGTGATGATAATCTCCAGGCTTAACACCCCTTCCCTGGAGAAAAAAAATTAAAGTGATTTTTAGTGATTAATGAGTCTACCTTTGTCCCTTTGCTGTGTGTTCGATGGCATAATCCATGAATGCCAGAATAAGTTTCTGTGCTTACTTGAAGGGACTGGCACTGGGATCTACATGCTGGATTTGTCTGTCCTGCCAGGAGGCTCCATTCAGCCTACAGTATTTTTAGGGAAGTGGTGGTGAAGTCTCAGACTTGGCCTGAGTAGGGGCCTGTCCAGTGAACACTCTCATTACATGTCCATAGCACAAATTAAAGCCAGAGAGCTGTATTTGCTTTTCCCACCACAGGTGAAGGAGTGGTAACCAGCAGTTACTGCCTAGTGAGAGTATGGATGAAACAGGCTCTTGAAGAGGTGTTTGCACTGCCAGGAGAGATGGAGGAGCTATTTCCCGGTGAACTGGCCAGCCATGCTCTCTTTTGAAGCCTCACTCTCCAGAGGACTTTAGCAGCTAAGAGGCAGCCATGCAGTGGGACATGAGTGATAATCACACCTCTCTTCACCCAGCAAAGCAAGATCCATAGTCACATTTGTGCAAACTCCTTTTACTCACCGGCAAAAGAATGGGGGCTGCTCAGCCCAGTCCAGGAGACGCAAAGAACCATCTTTCCAACACATTTCAAACAGTCCAAACTGCCTGTTGATCTTTAGCTTAGGCAGTATTGCTGTTTCTCTACAGGAGGGCTACTACCATTTGGAAGCCCTCTACGCAAGCTCTTTCCAAACACTCCTCTCATTTCCCTTGGGCTGGAAGTCATTTTAGATTTGCCAGCTGGGACTCGTCCCCTGGGCTGATTCCAGCACCTGAGCTTAGTTTTATGTCAGAGTGAGCTGTCTGGTCCCGTGGGACGTTACAGTGTGCCCTGATGCAGGTGGGGCTTAGAAAGGTGCGTCTGGACTTCTGCGAGTAGGTGGAAAGTGACAGTGGCAAAACTGAGTGGTGGCAAAGCAGTGACTTCCAGCTCCTTCTGATGTTTATTTCCTGGTGAGTTGCATGTTTAAGAATATTCTTAATGCTTTTGGTGGTAGCAAGAAGTGATATACTAGTTGCTTTGCCTATTTATTTTGTCTGGAATTTGAGAATGTCTGTGACTAAAGGTACTGTTACTTGTGCACCCCAGAAAAACACCCAAAACAGAGACTAATTAACTAGATAATTACCCACTCCAAAGTCTCTTAATGTAGAGGGAATCTTTTGGCTTACTGTTTTTTGTGCTGCTTATTTTCCAGTGAAAGCAAATTGCATTTTGATATAAAATACACGGTTCAGTCTCTAGGGAACCCTGTATTTGTATCATGCATTATTATTTAAAAAAAACCCAAAACCAACCAGTAGCTTGAGTGATCACAGCTGAAGAATGCAGACTTTGTTCCCATTAAAAAGGTAAAAGGGAAGAAAAATTGTATTCAACTCTGTTATTTAATCAAGAAAAATAATTATTTCAGAGAAGAATAATGATAGATTTTCCCCCTCAAAAGTATTGTATGTAAGGGATGTAATTAACTGTAGAATTATTTGCAAACAGGAATGAGGATGTTGATTAACTTTTAGATATATGTGTAAAAAAAAAAAAAAAAAAAAAAAAAAAGTTCCTCAATCCATTAAGTGCCATGCAAATAGAAATTAAAGATTGTTTTTGGGCCCTGAAAAAAGGACAGAGATCAGGGGGTAATGGGATGGGGGGGATTGTCTCACGTGCATTGAAGACAACAGTAAAAGAAAGACTGAATGGTGTCTCTGAAGTTGTGGTGATAGCTTTCAGTTAAAGTCTGGTTTATATTCAAGGTTCTTGCCAAACGTTTGCTTTTTCCAGTTTCTGGATTATTTATCAGCTCAGATTGACATAATAAGCTTTGGGCCTATGATGTAAGTCAGATGTCTAAATATGGCCTCATGTAGGAATGGAGTGTGTTTTCCCAGTCTAACAAGCCAGAACTTGGCCTGTCAAAGGTGTCTGCCATGAGGGACTAGAGAATTAATGAAGTCTGACTCTTGTCCATGGAGGCTGCTTTTGAGAGAGATACTACTCTCTGGCTAGTAACACTGTGCCAGCATCCTGTCAGCGTCTTTGTTCAGCAGAGTCACTTTCTTTCACAACTACCTATTATGGCTCGGTTTCCAGGAGCTTCCACCTGACCAGCTGCTCTCAGTGGGTCCCCCAGCACAACAGGGTTGATGTTTCTGCGCTGGGGGTGGCTGCCTGGGGAGCTAAGCACCATGCATCCTCACAGGAGAGAGGAAGCCTGAGCTGTTGGGAGGTATGTTTCTCTGGGTAGGTCTTCATGCACAGGAAGTTGTGCTTGAATTCACAAACCCAGGGACAGTTGGCAGCTATTTTCTCAGGTGTAAATCGTGGCCCCTCTTCCATCACCTAGTGTTTTACAGGCGGAAGAATGGAAATACTCCTAAGTTGTGCTGCTGGTCCCACATAGCTGAGGAATTACCAAGGAAACCAGGTGTGCTTAGCTACAGGACTCCCAAAGCACCTGCCCTTGAGGAATCCAGCTTACACTGCAAGCAGTTCTGGGTGCTGCTTTTAGTTCACATCTCTGTGTTCCATCTTAGGTGACACCTTAGCTGTCAGCTGTTTGCTTCCCCTTCTGTCCGGTGCAAGTGTGCCAGGTGGTTTTGTGCCTGCAGAGAATCTCCCAGGCATTGAAGGACTCAGGGAGGTAGCCCTCAGGGTCTGGCTCCAGTGGGCCTGTCTGTCTTCAGTGAGCCTTCCTTGCACACACTTCAGAAACACTGACAGTGTTTCTTCTACCTCAGTCCCAGGGTACTTGAGGTGCTAGCTATTACATGCTTCATCTGAGGAATCTTGGCCATTTCTGTGACCTCTCTAGGGATGCCAGCTAGAAATGCTGGATCCCACCTTACACTGCACTGGTGAGGCTGTGCAGGCATTTGCTTCAAAGCACTACTGTCCCTTGTTTTTTCTGTTACAGAGTCTTGGACTCTAGTGATATCAGAAACATTTGACCATACCCTTAAGACAAGTAACTCAGCCCAAAATATACTTCTGGTAGGAGGCTAAGCAAACCTTTCGAGACAATCTTCAGAGTAGTGCATGTGCTTTATGAACTCTCGTGTACCACACATCACTTGGCATACCAGGAGGCATACCAAAAGGTCTAGATCTACTGCAAATTAATTTTTTTCCTTGCCCTGCTATTGAAATGATATATTTAAAAGTGGTTGTAATTGCTTCTTAGGTTTATCAACTGAGGTGAATGAGCCTCAGTGGGGATGCTGTTGTTCCTCCTCCTTCATAATCTCTTCCCTGCTGTGGCTGGTTTATTCTCACAGAATTTTCTGGGTAACTGCAGTTATAGCTCCTTAAGATAGATGGTCACACTTATGCTTTGTCACCTGTGCTTCCTGAAGACAATGTTGGGCTCTGCTTGCTGAGAATGATGGTTCATTGTTTTCTGTTCTGATGTGACAATAGCACCTCTCTGAACTTTCATGCCTGACCTACATAGACATACTAATAGTTTAGTCCTGTCTCTGCTTAGACTTTTCAAGACACACCAGTCCTCTGAGCCAGAGGCTTGTGTGTCCCTCAGAAAATGTAGTTACCTGCAACTGAGTATCTGCCTAAGCAAACTGCCATAGGCTTGCTGAGATAGAGCATGGTTGGGTGCAAGATCTCATGGTGAACCAGCTTGTAAGTATATTGGTTTGCCTGGTGGGATGCTTGCTGTCAGGCTTTTTGGTGGCCTTTGTGTTGGCTACAGATTCTCTCTAGGCACAGATGAGAAGACCCACAACCAGTGTGGGAGGTCATGGAGCAGAGGTATGTTACAGTACAAATGTAGGTGTTGCCCTCTAAGAATGTGGATGATAGGCGTGCACTCAAAGAGAGAAATGCTACAAGTCTTCCTATGTAGGGTAGGGTAAAAGGTCTCTTCAAGTCAATCCAAACATCACATTTTCCCTCTAGACTCAAGCCTGCTCCTTGAAAGAACAGACCCACTTCAGAAGGATGGATGCACTGCATGCAGTGATGGAAAAATATGAGGTTAACAGGCCTTTAGGGAATCTGACTTACTATTTAGTAAACAAATACTATATAAAACAAACAAACAAAAAACCCCCACAAAACCCAAGAAGCTGCAGTAACCTTGTGATGACCTTACTGAGATGCAGTGCATTATGGCTGCTTTGTGACAAGGGTTCTGCAGGCTGCTGTTTTATACTATTAAATGACCTTAGCCCACTTCAGAACAAAAGAAAACATATTTGTTTAATTTGTCATGGTTAACAAGCCAGTGTTACTGAACAGTCTATCCTAGTGTGTGTGTATACATATATATATATATATTTTTTTTTAAAGTGTATTTTTCTCTTTG
>JANHGN010007681.1:0-19853 GCA_024605025.1 Megaceryle maxima | reverse complement strand
ATATATTAAAAAAATCTATGGCAGAGATAACTTCCACTGGGAGATGTACTTGAAGGAAAAAGGCAGTCAAGAGGTAGTAGTAGTAGGCTGAGGCTGGAGGTAGAAGATTTGTACTACTTGTGCTTATATCTTGAGGAACTAGAATTGAAGAATTGTAGGGATTAGTATTTCTGTTCAGGACATTAGAAACCTTCAGCTGTGCAGTGGCTGCTGTGAAGGTGTGGGTGTGTTTGACTTGTCTAACTCGAATGAGGAAGAAAAAACCAATACCTTACTACTCAGTGAAAAAATAGTCAAATATACCTGACCTGTGTTTAAGTGCTACGGAATGGCAGCAGTCTTGGGAGTCTTCCTTCTGTCTGTGGGCTTGACTCTCTTGGAGTATTTATGGGAGCTGGTAGGTGTGTGTAAACCAGGAATTTATCACTGTCTTGTCCTAGGTTTGGAAGAAATCTCCTCTGAAGTTTTTACTCCTAGAGATGATCAGATAATGGTTGGTTGCAGTGCATGTACTGTTTCTGGGTTTCCTTCCATGGGAGAAATGGAGGAATTGACCCTAGAGTCAGGATATTACCCAGAAATCGCACGTCCTGTATGATGAAAACACTTCTGAGAGATCATTTGAGAGGTTCAGGTTCCTTTGACCAGGTTGGCGCTAAGTTGGAACTCGTGGCTTTCCCGTGTTGTGGTTGCTGGTTGCTCCTTGGGCCCCCATCAGTTCTGTGTGTTGTCCTCTCAGCTGGCTGTGCAAACTAAAGGCTGGCTGTTCAACTTCTCCTTATTGTCCTGTTAAAAAGCGGATGCGATGTTTCCTTCATATCAGTCTTTTGGATGGGATAGCAACATGGTTTGGCGTTCCTCTGAGTGTTCATCACTCTACTGTTTGCAGAAGCAATTGGAAGTAAATGACCCAGGTCGTTGTTATTACTCATATTTTGTGTTTTTTCCACTTCTGTGGCTTCACCTCCTTATTTGAGCTATGTTGACATGTCATGAACCACTACATCTCGGTCTGTAGTTGTGAATATTAATTGTCAAGTGAGATGCTGCCTCTTGCTGATCTTGGTTTTCCTTTGGTGGTTCTCTCAGGTTTTGTTCCAGGACAAATGTGCTGTACGTACTCGAGAGGAAAACATTTTCTCCTAAATTATTTTAGCAAATGGAAACCCTTTTTCACTCTGGCTGAGGACTTTGTCTTGGCTGCAAGCCTGAGAGATTTAAACATTCGCTGTTCCTTTTATTGTTCAAACCTGTGCAGCATATTTTAAGTGAGTGAGCAGTCTGTCAAGATATTAGAAATCATTACTTTGCCACAGAGTTATTGAGTGGATGTGAAAACAGGTGTTTGTCAGATTTTACCTTCTGGACTGAATATTTTTGATGTTTTGGGAACTTTTATCAGCAGTCACGCATTGGGCTTTTTATAAGGAGAAGTCTTGATTCAGATTATCTGAGCAATCAGGGAGCAGAGATGCGGTTCTGTGATTCATAATTGAAATTTAGCCTTTAGATTAACTTCATTAGTATGCTGTTGAACAAGGACGGGGTGTTAATAAATGAAAAAATCCTTCTGGGTTTAAGCACTGAGTGCCACAATAGGTCTTTGCAGTTCATTATGAATTTTTTATTTTTGCTGTGACAGCACTATTTTTGATTTGACCATGTTCTTTTTGGCTTAATTCGTGACAATGGTACAAATACAGAGAGAAATAGAGAAAGGTTTTATCTAGTGTGAGGTGAAACTCAAAGTTCTTCTCATAAAGCCACATTTATAAGCCGTTCTGAGATCAAGCAAATGAACTCTAGAAAACAAGCTTCAATTTCCTTTCTGAGTCATAACTTAAGAGTTATGAGTGAAACTTTATCTTAAAAACTCCGGTCACCAGATAGTAGACTTATAAATGTTTATAAAATATCTACCTCCTTATCCAACTGAGATGAAAACCACTAATGTCTGCCTTCCATATTCTGCTAACTTTGTAAATTCTTGACCTTGATTTTCACTGGGTGCGTATTTATTTATTTGTTTGTTTTTTTTGTTGAGCAAAGCACTCACTAGCACTTGAGCACATGTTTTGCAGTCAGTTGGACTTCACGTAGCTTCTTAAAGCTGACCTCTGTTCCCAGAGGCATGCATTACTGTTATGCATTAGATCATGTGTATCTCCCAGCAGCTGTCAGCACTGAAGGGTGTATTCAGGCTTCTCCAGGTGGAATTTTCTTGCATGTAATAAAGGCTAATGTAGTTGAACTTTGACTATGCTGTAACTGTGAAGAAGTTGTTGTTGGTCTTGTTAGGCTTTTTTCCCCTTTTTATACAAAGTTTTGCATGCTTTGCATGGCTTTGTGGAAGATTTTAATGGATTCTTACTTGTTAGTCATAGAGCAGTACTAAGAAAATAAGTTCAAGAAAAAAAAATCCCGTTACCAAAATGAAAAAGAAGATATTAGGGATTTTTGATTCCTTCCCATCCTCACAGTTGCACTTGATCTCCTTAAAACCTGTGTCAGAATATATTGAGTTGTCTGTACATACGCTCTTCAGTGGAGGGCTGTACACTTGATGTAATCCTCTGTGCTTTGAGGTGGCGTGGCATCTGCTTCTGCTGGAAAGGATTACGAATGTAGCTTTTTTTCCTCTTCCTACATGTGGCCTTGAGGAAAGCACAGATCGCTGAACAACAGAGCACATTGGTGTTGAGGGCTTGAAAGGTTGGGAGTTGAGTTTGAAATCCTTACACAGAGTCTTTGTAGGCTTGAAGAAGTCTAGCTCTGGGGAGCTTTGTGGCTCGCTGGGGTAAATACAGTGGTGACATCTGAAAGTTTGGAAAAGAAAAATGAAGAGAAAGGCAGAAAGCTTTTGTTATGAGTGCTGTGTTAAGAATTCCAAACTATTTGTGAATAGTGTAGATTGTGATCATCTGGCATATATGAGCGGGATATATGTTACACTTTTTTTTTTCGGAGTGGAAGGAGGGACTACTTAAAATGCTGAAAGTTGTGACTGAGAAAAATTGGCTTGTATGAGGCAGTTTAAGATATATGGAGTTTAATAATTTCCATTGTTGCCTCCTGTGGAAGACCAATGGACTGCTGGACCGTGTGTTGAATCACCATTGCTAGTTTCTAGCTTACTGCAACTAGCTTACTGTGGAAGAAGTGATATACTTGATGGACCCAGGCCCAAAAAAAAAAAAAATTAAAAATGAAAAAATAAAACCAAAAAGGTAATTGTTAAATCTCATCTTTTTTTTTTAATTTATATTTTTTTTTCTCCTGGAAGACAAAATGATAAGATATTGTATTCAGTTTTAAATAGGGAAGCATAATCTATAAAAGCTTCAATTTTTCTAAGAGAAAACCATGTATAGACAAAGAAGAGAGAGGAGAGGAAGTAAATTAAAAAACTATGGAGTTCAAATAACATTTAACTATAGTCCAGTAGTACAGAGTTTGAATGATGATCTATCTACTTGAAGACCAAAAGATAAACTTGCTCTCCTTGTGATCATTAACATTGTGCTTGATAGATGCTGTTGAGAGCAAGCACAGTTTGTGAAAATACTTGAATAAGAGCTGACAATGGCTTTGGTTCATTTAATGAAGTGAGGTTTCCAATAGGAATATAATATGAGAGTAATACAAAAATAGTCTAAAGACATTGAGGGGAAGGAGGTGGAGAGGCCGGCTTTGCTTTTCAGAAACCACTGTTCATACTTTATTTCAGCAAGATGCTGGATACGTGTCATAAATTGCCCAAGGATGCTCAGGACTCAAATGTGCTCTCCAATATTTTGTTTTATATAATACAAAACCTTCTTGATTACCAGCATTTTTCTGATTGCTGGAGCAATCTGCTGACCTTGGCAGCTCCAGCTGGGGAGTGTGTGTAGCTGTTGCGTGCCCTAGAAGCGTGGGGCCGAGCTGGGGACTCTTACTGACGGGTCACGGCTGCTCTCGCTCAATAGATTTGCCACGCAGAGAGAAGTGCTTGTTTCTCTCCAGATGACTCGAGATCATGCTTAATTCAAAGCAGTTAAGGCAAAATGCAAACAGTCATCAATCTACAAAATTTAAAATAGTAAAATCACAGATGGAGGAACAAGAGAGAGCCTTCAGTTGTGCATTTACAGAGGTTAAACTGGAAAGGTTTGTCTCCACGACAGCTGGAGTCTTTCTTGACGTAGTGGAAGTCTGACAAAAGAAGTGGATAAATTTAAGCTTTTTAACCATAATTGACTTTATTTTTATTATCCAGGGTGACCCGTCATGTTAACTAAAATAGACTATCTGGATCTTTGGAAATCCATATGTATACAATTTCCTATATTTAATTGACTGCTTACCTCAGTGAAGGGTAAAATCTTCTCCAACTCATTGGTGACTTGTTGACTCCTCTACTGAATCTTGTATGTCTTGTCTGTCTAGGAACTAGATTACTAGATGCAGATACTTAAAATATGGGTTCATTACTGGTCCTTGATTGAGACCATGACATAATGACAGTTAACAGACTGGGTGTGACTGACCCTGTCAGTATAACCTCTAAGAATGTTGTAATATATAGATACTCTTATTCTAATGAAAAATTATGGTAATAAAGTTTCGCTTCCATAAGACAAAAGTGCATAAAATACAACCACAAGTGAAAAACTTTCAGTGAGCTAACAGCTTCTCTGGTGCATTCTCAGCCTCTGAGTTCTTTTACCCCTTGTTGCCTCTTTTCATGAATGCAGTCAAAAGAGGAAATGCAAAATGGGAAAATGTTGAAGCCCACTGAAGGCAGTGTGAGGTTTATTATTGATTTAAATGGAAATACAAAAGCCAGTGGTGTTGTATTTAGCTTCAAATAAATTTCCCACTGTATAGAAACACTGTTTGGAAATGAACTATTTCAGATACCTTCTTGTTCTCTAGTAACATAGTCTGAAAATCAACATACCTTGAAAGAATTTAAGCAAAAATGAAAAAGCGTGAATGGAGCCTGCTTCCAGCTTTTAATATTATTATTTTGATATTCCAGATGTTCATACTATTTTTTTCTCTTGAGCAATTCACAGAATTACAGTCTGAGCTTTTAAAATACTTACTCACTTGTGGAAAGTATCTGGTACGCTGTTTCTATTGAAACAGAGCTTAATCTTTGGCTTCACTGATCCTCTCTTTTAGTCAGAGCTGTCGCTTACTCCAAATCAGCTCAGGCATGCTATAAATCAGTACCTTCTTACTAGTCAATCAGTGATTGATTCAATTTTGCAGCACTTGAAGGCACTTTTTCCTAGTTTAAAACTGGGTTAATGTGGCCTAAAAGGATTGAGTGCACAGCTAGGGGAGCTTGTGAGTTCTGGAGCCAGCACTGGTATTATTGGTTTGTAATTTAGGCTTGGGCAAATAATTTTACACTTGCAGTGTAGAAGTACATGTTGTGTTTGAGTCTTTGTCTTTTTTTTCTCCCTTATTCATTTATTTGTTTGTTTGTTTGTTTGTTTGTTTTCCTCTGTTAAACTTGATTTCTTTAAGGACTTGGTATCCAACACTGCGTTCAGAGCTGTTGAGCTTCCCTAGTATCTGAAGTACTGAGTGATGGGAAATCATGCGTGCTGGTGTGTGTCTCAGATGGAGATATACGTGCTAGTGGAGGTTTAAAAAAAAGAAATAAAAATGGAATGTTTGCAAAGGTCTTTGACACCTGTGCAGAATAATTGAAAGTAAGACCAAGTGGACCTTTAAGATGTCTTCAAAAGTTTAATAGATTATTGATTTCCTTTTGAAGGTACGGAAAGCCTTCATCCCATGCCATGTGGTGTCTACACCACAGCCCAGGGATTGGAAACACTCAAATCCTTTGCAGGACTGAATAGCGGATAACAAGCGCATTGTGATGGGACTGAACTCTGTATGGTAGTATTAAAAAGCACTCGGGGGTGACTAAGTCCTCTGGTGTGCAGTTTTCATTTCTGTGCCTTACACTCAAGAAGAGTTGCTCTCTCACAGATTGGTATGCCTGTGAAGAGAAGACCCATGTGGATATACTTGTGCCCCTCTGGGTTTCTAAGTTACCTCATGTAAATGTTGTGTGGAAAAGCAAAACATTTCAGCTTGTTAGTAAAAAAAGAAAAACCTCTGCTTTATAAAGTCAGAACTTTGTTCCATTTCAAAATTATGTATGCTTTATAAGTAATAACACATTAAATCTGCTTCTCTGAGGCAGATGAAACTAGAAGGGTAGCAGCAAATCAAAGGAAACTAGGAATGGACTTTTATCCTCGTTTTGTTCCTCTTGCTGTCTGTGGGTCTGCAGCTGCGGTATTCTCCTGCTTACTTTGAAATTGCCCCAGTTATGTTGGTCTGAAGTTATTGTTGCTATGAGGGAAATGTTTTTACATTAGAAAGGTGTTTCATCTGACTAGCCTTGAAAGGTTTTTTTCAGTAGTAGTTCCATTTTCAAAAAATGCAGCCAGCATTATAGTGTGGGCAAGTAGGGAAATCAAAGAAATACATTTTCTGACACTACACTGGTTTTGCTTAGCCGAATGACTCTGAAATTCTGTTCTCTTGAAACAACAACAGGGAAATATTTCTATATTTCTGATTAGAAAAAACCCAAACTGAAATACTCTGTCTGATCTGTGGAATATACTTGGAGCAATTTTCAGTGCAGCGAGGGATGCTCTGCGTAGTGAACAGAGCAGGATCCTGCAAGGGAGACCACCCTCGGTGCATAGTGTTCAGCACAGCGTCTCTAACTTCTTTAGCTCTTTCATGTCTCAATATTCTCTATTTGCTGTCCAGTAATTGTTACTGTTCTGTGCTGGGTTTGCCACCAGTTTCACAAGCAACCGGCTTGATGAATTGGTGCTTGCTGAAGAAGCTTTGCGCTTTGAACTGAACTGACATGGCACATGCAGCCATAGCCTCAAGTCTCATAGATGGGTATAACTGGCAACAGCAGAAAGTTGAAGATCAGTTCAAAAAGGTTGTTTCTGTGCATTTTTACCTTCTCTAAATAAACGCCTCTCTATGTGCCAAAATGTAATTATTCCATTAAACCGTGAATATTTGAAGAAGCTAAAACAAATGAGTTGTGATAACATTAATATATGAGTGAACTTGTGTATTCTGTTTAACAGATAAAAATTGTTACTGTTTAATTTGTCACCATTTGCCCTGCTTCACTATTGTTTTGGATGCTAAAAATGAAGGTCTCATCTTGTAAATTCTTGTGCTTCTAGGGGCGCTTACTGACATCTGTACAGGAGTTGGTTAACTGACTCAAGCTTGTGTCTACTGATGTTTTCACTCAGCCTTCTCCTTTCTCTTTGCTTCTTGGTACTGTTCAGAGTTTGACCGCTGCAATGCTGGAGCAGCAGCAGCTATAGAGAATGAACTTAAGCCAGCACTTGTCAAGCAGTGAGTTAATAATATATTTATAAGGATACTATATATAGGTACTTTGGTATCAATGTATACTATTAAATAATGTATAATATATTTACAGGAAAGAAATTTCAGCTCTGCAGAAGCAATTGCACATACAATTGCTTGACAACAAGAATTGCACGCTGTGTTGTAGCTACAGATAATGTTAGTCTCTTTAAAATCAAATAGGAAATTGCTGTAAAGATCCAGAATGGGTTAAAGGCCATCTGGATTCTTAACAGATCTTGAAGCAGGTTATAAAATTGTCTAGAGGAACCTTTTGAGATAGTAAACAGAATTTACAAGCCCATGTGACTTTGAACCTGAGAATTGGAGCTTCTACTGTGAGAGATTAGTCAGTGTGGGAGACAAACTGTTTTAGTGAGCTACCCCTAGAATAGTTCCCTTGAGGAGCTCAGGATTATTGGAATCCTCTCCACCAAGTGTTGAGAATATTTGTTTGGCCTTGCCTTCTTTAATAGAAGAAGCGACGGTTGTATGATAGGACTTTGGAGATTAAATAATGTTCTTTGATTATATAGAAGAAAACAAGAGCTACTGAGCAGTGTAGAAGATCGGTCTTCAAATCCAGTAAGGCAGGTGGTCATGGGCAGAAGCCAGAAATCCCTGTGTAAATGTTAACACTTATTAAAATCAGTGTTTTTCTTTCTGTAGTTTCAGCATGTTAAGGGGAAGAAAAGGTTAATCAAATACCAGTATAAACAATATGTTGGCTTATAAGGCAATAATTTCTAATTTCTATTCAAATCTATTGACCTGTATTCCTAAGTGTGTTTTCTAGTTTATATGCCTAAACAAAACTAACCCAAAAAATACAACCAACAAATGAGAAAAAACCAAACCCCTCAAAACAAACCAACAAAAACCCAACCTGAAAATGAACAAACCCAAAACTGTTTTGTTTATGAAACAGTAACATAGATCAGATGAACTCACTGCTTGGACTGAGGAATGCTTGTCCCATGTCCCATCAACTTGTGCCCACCTGAGATCAAGGGGGTTGATGCGTTTGCATTTGCTCTAGCACGCATCGTGTCGCTTGATTAGATTGAAGCTGTTTGTTTTCACAGTCAGTTACTTAAAGATTGTTCTTGTTTGAAATATTGTAGGTAGTAGGAACAAAAGAAAAACACCAATAGCATAGTGGAAAAGAGTAGTTGAGCATAAGGGAGTTGGGGCTCAATACCGGTGGTTAAGTAAGTGACCGCTGCACTGGAGGCAGTGCTGGAGACTTGCAGGAGATGTGCATATGGGTGCACAACCCTCTTGAGGGGCTTTGGAGGGAAGCTGCTACTGCTGTGGTTTCTTCTGGCCACAAGGTGCTGCTGTCATACCTGCTCTGTCTTGGCTTCCCAAGGGTTCACGCTGAGGAGAATCACAGAATGGTAAGGGTTGGAAGGGACCTCTGGGGATCATCTAGTCCAACCCCTTTTCTAAAGCAGGGTCACCCAGAGCACGTTGCCCAGGTTCGCATCCAGGCAGGTTTTGAATGTCTGTAGAGGAGACTCTTAGTGAAGGAGACTTTTCTGTGCAGCCTGGTCTAGCCTCTGTCACCCTCACTGTAAAGAAGTGTTCCTTTATGTTCAGGTGGAACTTCCTGTGTTCCAGTTTGTGCCCCTTGCCCCTTGTCCTACCCTGAGGCAGCACTGAAAAGAGATTGGTTCCATCCTCTTGGCATTCATTCTGAAGGTATTTATAAACATTGATGAGAAGTGACCACAAGAGCAGCTGGCATGGATCTAGGGCTAGCTTGAAGTAATCAAGCCCCTTATTACTCTGTCACAGCTCCATTCCAGTAACCTCCAACAGGGATCCTTAACTCAGCACAACCTGACATTGAATGAGGGTAATACATTGCTCGATGATGATGATGGATTCACCAACATTATTTGACATATCTTTCATGTTAAAATTAATGTCGTCTTTGATGTCGCAAAGGTTGAATTCAGAGAAGACAAATTGATCCTTGAGCTGAAAAGATGTCTTCAAAGTTCTTGGCAGTTACCGGTAGTTCAGGTTGCAGTTGTGTCCTGGCTGTCATTGTGGTTGCAGATGAGCATCTCAGCTTGGTGGGTAAAGTACCAGAATTGGAACTGTCACATGAACACATGGAAACAGCAAAAACTAAGTGGTTTGGGAGAATTTTGCCTTTAAACTAAGAAACCCTGGGTCTTTGAGGTGTGCCTATATAATCTTTTTTTCATTTAGGCATACATTAATTATTAAAACTTGTGGGGAAAAATAGATAACTTATTTGCAGTTAGCAATAGAGAAAATTATTAGTTTCCTCCATGTGTAGGATTGTTCTTTTAGAATTAAAAAAATGTTGCCTCTAGAAATTTTTTTTGAATGATATTTTATGGAAGATAGTATTCAGGTATTCATCCTCGGAAGTGTGTTTCAGGGTGATGGCTGAGCAGTCCTGAAATGACTTATGCATCCTCTAATTCTGGGTGCAAATATCATGGATTCCTGACTTGTTAGGACTTGTGTTTGTTGAATAATTGTTTTTGGAAGTTGTTTGCCCAGTAGCAAAGAATTCTGACACTAGCAGCTTTAGTCTGTGATGTGAAAGCTTTGTATAGTGGAGACTACCATTGTCATGGTGGAATTCGTTGCCTGTTACAGTACTGGGCATGTTGGAGTGCAGGTAGAAAGTGACTGAGATGAAATGGAACAATACATTGATCATTATAGCTGATCACAAATTCAGTAGAAAGGGACTCTTGAAACCATATCCAAATAACTCATAAGAGTTCAGATGCAATGGAGAACTCTGATCCAAGGTCTCAGGCGCTGGACTGTTGCCTTGATTTTTCTGCATCTGAAAGGAAAGTGGAACTTAGAAATTGTTTGGTCTGTGTGGGCACAGTGCTGTATTCAGGGCACGATGAGCAAAGTGTGCTTCTGTGCTCCTACAGTGATTGATTTTTCTTTTTTTCCTTTGGTGGGGAATGTGTTTAATCTGAGGATTTGACTATTCTCACTTTAGCTTGTAGAATGGTAGAGTCCTGTCCTCTAGAATACTGTCATTGGTGGACACTGTCATCAAAATCAGTAGAAATCTCGAAATGGATACTATTACATATGACATGACCAAGTTTATATGAAGATTCACTTATTAAATAATTAAAGTATTAGAAATGATACCTTTTACTATAAATATGCTATGACAGATGAAGTTACATCTTCAACTTTTGTTTCAAAATTCTTCCATATTTTTCTGAATACTCAAGTGTATTTTCCTTATTACTTGATTAAAGCCAGAAACATTATTATTTTAATCCATTTCTTCAATATGGTAATAAAAGTGTAATGTTCAGCAGTCACTGACAAGACATTAATTCATTGTAATATTGTTATCAACAAACTTCTAATAATTTTAAATACGTCTTTATCATATTAAATGTTCTTGTATAGGGAAAGGTTGTTTTCAAATCCAAGCAAAGTGCCAAAGAATGCTATTTGTCTCTGATGAAATATTGAGGACTTTTGTATTAAATATTTAATTGTCCAGCTGTACAGCAATTGAGTAGTGGAGAAATGATAAAATGCTGCATTTGCACTTAAAGACCATTTCTGGGGCAGTTAAGTGACCTGTTGCCAAATGAATTGGAAGAAAGTGGCTTAAATAAAAAACCTTCAGCGTGTTCCCACTGCTGCTGCTCCTGAGAAGTGGCACTTGTTAATCATGTAGCTACACCAGGGCTCTTCTGAGCCATTTTATAGGTAAGTACACTGAGGACTTACTTCTGACTTTTGGCTTTCTGAAGGAGGAGTCCAGGAAGTTTGGAAAGGCTGTCAAGTGTGTGGGGGAGGGCAGGAAACGCTCTCTCTGTTGTGCGAGAAGTCTCTATCAAAATTGGCATTAAGCAATGCAAATGGAGATGGTTCAGGTTGATACAATTTTTGTCAATTTTACAGACTACTTTGAAGCAGATAGTTACTAAGAAAAAGCAAAGATGCTCTTTCACAAGGCGTGAAATAGCCCTTGTAAGTTGAGGAGAGAATGTAAAGACAAAAGGAAAGTAGCGGGTGATGCGCTCACGTTCACAGAATGGTTGATTTGGAAAGACCTTAGATCTGGCCTTTTTAGCTGTCTGATTTAAATGCTATATATTTATTTAGTATAGAAATGGGGAACTGCAGTATAAAGGTTTTGAAGGCAAAGCTTTAGACATGGAAATATTGGAGTACCCTGTGAAATTGTCATGGGTCCGTAAGGCCTCAGAAAAAGAAAAATATACGTGCAGTATGAGGCAGTGTTGTATTGTCACTTGGTCCAACACCCTGGGGTTTAGGCTTGTATTCTCAAGCTTAAATTCTGTGTCTCAGTAATGGATACTTGTCCCTAACAAGGGGACAAAAAATTTCTTGCGAACCGTAGCAGTTGTTTCTAAGATGCTTTGAGGAATGTGTGTGTTGGGAACTCCATGTGCAATGTGTTGTTCCAGTCATCATGAGGTGACGTGATGGCTCAGCTCCTTCTGCTCATCTTCTCTTTTCCATACTCTCTCCCCCACCCCTCTGTAAGTAAGTGACTAGAAGAAGGGAAGGTCAACCTCAGATCTCAAGATAAATGTTAATTTGGCATCAGAGGACCCAGGCACACATTTTTCCAAAATTAAAAATTTTGAAATTTGAAAATTGAGAGTGCATTTAAACTGTAGATGAGAGAAGCCCTGGAACAGCCTCTGGGCCTGAGGGATTACGTATCTGGAGTCTCCGTCTGTTGTTATATCCAAGGGAGTTTTACATTCTGGTTTATAACTTGAGTTTATGAATTTTTATAGGGGTTTTTTTTTAAGTTTTTTTTAATTATCCACTGTGTATTAAGGATAGATCACACTAGACATGTGCTGGTGTCCATGTGCTTGGGCTAATCACATTATGAAGCTTAAGGAATGGAAAGCATGTCCATCCACATCAAAGAAAGTTGAGATTTTTTACTTTCTTCTATAGCACATGGGATCATACATGTTCCTGGATCATCTGGGTGTTTGACCTAACAGGTGGTGATGCCCGTGATCTGGTTTTCTGTATTTCTGTTCCTCTTTACAGTTCTGACATTTGTCTTTTACTCTAGACTTGGCTTGTTATTGGATGATTGAAGCATGAGGAGATGTGCTGAGTCAAAGTTTTATATCCTTGTAGATGGAAACTTCGACCAGACCTTTCTGTGGCTCTGAGAAGCTGAGCTCAGTGATGCAGGTGGTTCTTCTTTGGTTATATTCCTTGAATATATTAGCTATACTTTTTTTTTTTTCCCCCTCCAAGTGGAACTGTTGTTTATTGCTGTTGTAATAAATTTTGTGATTGAATTAATGAAATGTAAAAATAATTTCTGGTTTCATTGGGATGTCATAAAGTTGCACCTTTTAATAGGTGTGAATGAGTGTACAAAGTGGCAGGACTAACTAAAAATGGACATTATGCTGTGCCAGTGGGATAGCAGACTATAAATTCAGCCAATGCATCACATCCTGACACTTAATAGTTTTATTATTCTGTTTGTTGGTCATTTCTGAGCAAATAGTGTCAAGGAGAGCTACATAAAATACTTCTTAAACGTAAAACGTTTCTTAAAGACCTGTGAGTTTGAGTTTGAGTGCACTTCATGTACTGGATTTGCACACTCTTTGATTTTATTTTTCATTTTTTAACTTTCTTCCCTCCCCCCAAGCATCAGATAGATTCCTTTTTCTGAATATTGTCAGTGTGTGTGTTTGTTGTAATTGGTTTTCTATCTGAAAGTATCTAAGTTATGGCATGTATAATAAACAAGACTGTAGGAGGTGCATAGTACAGGCCCAAGAGTGAAGACTGTCATATGTAGGATAGAAAAGGAAATGCTTCAGTCAAGACACTGACTTGAAACTTATTACGCTCAATCCTCATATAGCAAACTCAGGTCCACTAAGTGGGAAGGGTTACCCAAGGTTCACATTTATTTGAAAATAAATGTGTTATTAGTGCTGTGTTGAGATAATTTGTATTGCAGAGTGAGTTGCAGTTCTTCCTCTGATTTTATAACAGATGGCCTGTGTATCCTTCCTACAGTTTTCTGAATTCCATATGTGCATCCACAGGGACAGATTCTAACATTTGAATGTCTAAAACTTTTTCCAGTGTCCTTATGCAAAATTTTTTTTTTTTTTTTTTTTTTTTTTTTTAAATCAGAAAACTCTGATTGTAACTGAGATGGTTTAATGAAATATTCTGGGCTCTTCAGTAATTTTTTCATGTTCACAATGGAATTTCTGCTGATTCACCAGAGAGTCTGCAGCTGGTGGGATGGTGGTGGAAAATTTACTTAAGGTTAGGGTTGCCTGAGTTCAGATCAACTCTTCTTGGCTTCATTCAGATCTGAGACTTGGATTAATATCTTGGCATTCAGTTGAGTAGTTTGAATGTGGAGATGTGGTGGGGCTGTATCTCTCTTATGTTTTGATGTAAAATATATGTGAAAAAGATAATCTTCATAATCAAGCAGAACATAAAAAAGTTGCAGGATGAAATAAACCAGTCCAGTGCAGTTTTAATGACAGTTATGGATGAACCCTGCAAATCCCTAGTGCCTAAGACAAGACTATTCATAACTCGGAAAGCTGCATTAATTTGGCTTGAAATGTGGTCTGTCAGGAAGCCTTATAAGCAACTTTAACTGTGTTATGTGATGGAAGGAGGCTATTACTTGTCTAATTGCCTAGATTTTCATTAATAATGCAAATTTCCCTGCTTTTTCATTCCTCCAGGTGATTAACTAGAAGATTTCTCTCCGCGATCTTGCCTCTGTTTTGAGAGAGGTGCAGTGAACAGCCCAATAGATCTTTCTCTCTCTTTTAAAAAGAGGAATTGAAGTGATTAACCTTTAATGCAAAGCTACCATGACTGCTAACATCGTGTGTGGTAGCCGTGCTGAGCGAATGCTGAACTGTTGGGGAGAAGGTTAATGACTGATCCTCAGGAGAGGAGAGAAGTTGATCTCCCATGATTTAAATATAGATCCAAGTGCAATCCTGAGATGGTTGGAATTTCATTGCTTTTAACTTTTGGTCTAAAACTACAGCAGAACTTAAGTGACAGAACCTTCACTGAAATTACTAAGTTTAGGTAAATGGGTGACTCAAGAGTTACAGAGGTGTAGTTTTAATACCATAAACTGTAACAGCAAGGCTTGAGTAGTTGATGTAGTTACCAGAAGCTGGAGATGGTGGAGATGGCCTCATCATTTCAAATATACTGGCTGATGCTTCAGTTTTACATAAAACAGTGGCCCTGGATTGTGCTTTGCTGCGATGGGTTTAGTGGGAGAGCCGCAGTTTGTTGGTGGGATTGCTAATGGCCATGGTGGGATCTTTTTCCCATGAATTACCTTTCTCTCTCTGGGTTAGTGCCATTATCTTAACAAAGCATGAGAACTGCTAATTGCTGAAACTAGCAGCTTACATTTGTGTGTAGCTATCAAAGAAATATTGTATATAAACCATATGTGATATGTTGTGTCCTTAATTGACTTTTATTGGTTTATCTTAAATGATGGCCTGTGCTTAACGTAATCACAGGAATCCTTTTATCTGAGTACCCACAAGGCTGGGATCCATGAGCGGAATATCTGGGTAGAGGCACTGACTTGCTTCCATTCAGGACATTGCTCTGCTCCAGCTGTCGCATAAAATACAAAATTCTCAAATGTAAAAATTTTGAAAATATGTTTTTGTAGAGTAGTTCCTACTCTAGGGTTTTCTTCTGTGCAAATGCCATAGTGAAAGTCAAATGGCTGAATGTTTTCTTATGCTGAAGATACATAACAGGGCAATTGTTGATGACATTAGATTGGAACAGTCAGAGTCTTTATCTAGTGCTTTAATTTTTTAATGCCATTTTTAATATTTAAATAGGGAAGAAAATGCTGTGTGATTGTATGATCAATGCAACTGCAAAAGATTTTCAGAAATAGAATTTTATTGAAAGAACTACTTTTTTTCAGGTGTCACAACATAATCATTTAGTGCATTGTTTTTCCCATAGCCATGTGTTCATTGCTTTGTGTAGCCAGCCTTGAATTAATTGATCAGATAAGATATTGTTACATTTTGCTAAATATAATGTTAAATCCGAGGGTACATCTTAAATACAGAAACTTGAACTTACCACAGTTGTCAGAATTGAAATAGTGTGGGGGTTCCAAAGTGAGCTGCCACTTGAAAGCAACAGTTGTAACTTCTGTGATTTTGCTGTTCATCTGTAAAAGAGAGGAAAACTTGACAGCAGGTCTTTGGGAACAAGATTACCAATTTGGAAGTAAAAAAAGAAAAAAGAAAAAAAATTGTTATAGGAATGTTAATGCTGAAGTATAAGCTTCAGGTTTTTTAATTTTAAGTTTGGAGCCAGCCCCTCCTGTAGTAGGATCCCTCATAGGATGGGCTTATGAATTAAATCATAGAATTATAGAATGGGTTGGAAGGGACCTTAAAGATCATATAGTTCCAACCCCTGTGCCTTGGGTGGGAACCTCAGGTTGCTCAAAGTCTCATCCAACCTGCCCTTGAACACTTCCAGGACTAGGGCATCCACAGCCTCTCTGAGCAACCTGTTCCAGTGTCTCACCACCCTCACATTGAAGAATTTCTTCCTATTATCTAATGTAAATCTACCCTCTTTCAGTTTAAAGCCATTATACCTTGTCTTATCACTCCATGCTCTTGTAAAAAGTCCTTCCCCAGCTTTCTTGTAGGCCACCTTTAAGCACTGGAAGGATGCTCTAAAGTCTTCCCAGAAGCTTCTCTTCTCCAGGTTGAACAACTCTCTCAGCCTGTCTTCATAGGAGAGGTGCTCCAGCCTCCTGATTGTCTTTGTGGCCCTCTCCTGGATTTGCTTCAGCAGGTCCATGTCTTTCTTAGGCTGGAAGCCCCAGAGCTGGATGCAATACTCCAGGTGAGGTGTCACCAGAGTAGAGGTGCAGAATGTCTGCCCTTGACCTGTGGCCCCCACTGCTGGTGATGCAGCCCAGGATGCGATTGGCCTTCTGGGCTCTGAGTGCACATTGCCAGCTCGTGTCCAGCTTTTCATCCATAAACACCCCTAGGTCCTTCTTCACAGGACTGCTCTCAGTCCACTCATCTCTCAGCCTGTACTTGTGCTTGGGACTCAGGTGCAGAGAGTAATCTGGAGAGTGTCTGTGCTGTGTGTATTTTTCTAGCCCAGTGCTTTGGCTCGGTGGCGTGTCCTTTTATTCACTGGAGTGTTTTTATGCCTCCTCCAGCTTACCCCGTGGCAGTGTTCAGAAGATGCTCTACAAAGAGCATGTGAGGGCCATCCTAATGAGGGTTCATAAACTTACTTTCTTACCCCACTGTTTTTTCCTGGCATGGGATGCAAGGGTGATGGTTGGATTTCCTGGGAGAAGGTTGTCTTGTTGCCTTGCTTCTCTGTTGGCACATCTCCAGCCTAGTTTCCAGCTAAATAACCTTCCTTTCCAAGCAGGGTTGACAGCAGCTCCTGTTGCTGCTGCTGTCCTGCTGCAGGAACATAACTGTGTTTTTCTAAACCAAAATGTAAGGAAGATGCTGTCTGGGTTTCCTTCTCAAATGACATTAATACTGTGGGAAGCTCAGTGGAGAATTAGGTGTTTATGCATGGCTGAGGAGAAGTTTAATGAAGAGGAAAACTACAGTCTTTACTCATTTTAGCCTTTCTACTGTTTTTCAAATAAATCCAGAGAGAAGTTTCCATATTAACAGTGTGCACCTATTCTTATAGTACCTCTCGGCACTTTAGCATAGAAATTAGAGACAAATAAACCCCCCCAAAACAAACCCAGAGGCAAGCTTTGAAAAATGGTAATGGGAAAAAACTTCAGAGTGCTGTGTGTTTCAGGCTTTACAGAGCAAACTTTTTGAAAAATGGGGGACTCCAGGGCTACAGTGCTGTAGACTGAACCGCTGCTGTAATTGTAATTGTCCAGGTGTTGAGAAATGAGGACAAATTCTAGCAGAAAGCAGGGATTTTGCTGGGCACAATCTTAAAAAAAAAAACAAACCAAACCCAAACAACCAACCAGCCAAACAACAAAAAGCCAAGTGTTAGTTGCTGAGGGCAAGACTCGAAATGCTGTTTGGCTTTGTGCAGTTCATCTCCCTGGGTACACATACTTTGTTTCCCTTGACCGCGTGTGAGAAGGGGCAGTGTGAAGTAACATATTCCATAGCATTTATATTCATAATTTATGCCTGCAGTCTTGAAATAATCTCATTTGTCTTCCACTGTTACTGGAACAAGTTTAGCTGGCGATGAAGAATGCTGGAAGCAATGAGGGATTCTGCTGTTTGAGTTTTTCATTTGTCTTCTGTAAAGAGTGGTTTTGAATAAAAAGATAAATCGGGGAGCGCTGTGTAATACGATTGCCGGTACGTAACCAACCTGATTTTGAGGAGGCTCACAGGACTCCAGCTTGTCTGTTCAATAGATAACCAGGTTTATTGGGCAGATAATACGTTTCTCTCGGGTGCAGGAAAAGAACATGTCAAACACCTTCTGTTGTCTTTCCAGGCAATAAATAGTGCTGCTGGCAGCAGTACTAGAGAAGACCAGTAGCTTTCCTAGTGTGCGATGGGAAGTGCGTGGAGGATGAGGGGAGGTGGCGGATCCCTGTGCGTTCCCTGCAGCAGCGTTTACCTGCCCCAAGCAAAATGCAAACAGAGAGATGCCAAGGCTCTCTCTGGCTGCTGGGAATCATTCCTAAAGTCAGCTCAGATCAGACCAGAACTGATTTCTTGAATGAATCCTTAGGCAGGAGGAAGCTCCTGCCCTACACACCAGGAGTGGTGGCAGTGTCAAAGGTGACCTAGGTGACAGCATTGGTTTGCCTCCACTCAGTAGCAGAAACAACTACATAAACTTCAAACTAAACCAACTTTAAACCATTAGGGGTCCAGCAGCACTCAGCATGGATTATTTTTTCTCTCTTTTCAGTAGTTCTGTGATTGTAGAGCAGCAGTGCCCTGTACCTGCAGTTTTTCTAGGTTAAACCAGCAGGTTACAGATTGCACTGCAGAATGGTGAATCTAGAGTCCGTAGAGAAAAAGCGATTTAGAACTTTTTTTTGGTGAAAATTGTGAAAGAGTTTGGCAACTACAAACATGGGAAACAAAAATATTTGTGTAAGGCTTTTTGTGCAGCTTCTCATCTTGTTTACATTGGAGTAAATCTGAGCAAGTGCTGGTGATTTAGGGTTTATTTGGTGTAAATTAGATTAAAACTCACCCTTGGGGCCTAATTAAGCAGTGATATAAACAGTGCAATAAGTTAAACACTAGCAGTAGATTTTGTAGATAAGAGGTATGAGCGGATCCAAATATGCTTAAGTTTTCATTGATGTGGGAATTTTAATTGCACTTGTTGCTTGCTGTCTGAGTGGCTGCCTAGAGCCCAGGACCATGAGCCTGCTTGGCACGTGGTGTCTGCGTTCTTGTCGACATCGTGAAGCATCTCCTGAAGCCATGCTGCTGCCCCTGCAGACTCGGTGCCATTCTGCCTTTGCTGGGTGTTTTGTGTTTTGCTGGCTGCTTCCACTGACTCCTCTGCCTTTGATCCAGAACTACATATAAACGCACATTTTTGGTTGCTCTTAAGTAAGGGTGTAGGATTTAAGGAAATTTTCCTAAAGACTGTTCTTTGGTGCTGACAAAACATTGTACAGCCAGGCTTCAGTCTCCCAGTCACACCAAATGCAGTCATCTTCTGACATTAAATAACTTTACCTGGGAAATAGGTTACTAAACTTGCAAGCTCTAATGTACTATCTCCTGTCTTGTTCCTGATACCTAAAGGTGACTGTGGAAAGTTTTAGTACATTGTCCCTTTTGTTTCCCTGGTAGAAGTTTCTGCAAAAACGGGTAAGGTGTTGAGATCAGCATCAGCCACGTTTCGCGTGCAGAGGCAGTGCTGCAGACACGAGCTGAACCTGTGGCAAAGCATCTCATTAACTTGCCCCATACTTAGTGGTGGGCATACAGACCTGGCAGATAGGTCATTACTGCATTTGACAAAGGAAACTGCTGCTTGCTAAAGCACTGGCAAGATGTGTGTGTATCTAGCCTGGCTAGTTTTATATTCTGTTAAATATTAAAGATTGTTTCTTTTAACTAAAGGCTCCATGGAAGTAATTGGGAACTTGCATTTTATTTTCTGTTTGATTGAATCTCTAATGTAGCGCTAAAAGCAAGAGATGTATTTGTATTAAAAACTCCAGCTCTTCCTATCAAGGAAATTTGATAGCTAAACCCCAAATATTTTCATTTTATAATTTTATAATATATCTGATTGGCTTTTAATGTTAAAAAAAAAAAAAAAAAAAAAAGTGTTTTTAAAGACTACAGATTTAAAAAATCAAAAACTTTAAAAAGTATTTT
>JANHGN010007680.1:0-31961 GCA_024605025.1 Megaceryle maxima | reverse complement strand
ATGGTAAAGAACTTCCTCCTTATTTCTAATCTAAATCCTCTCCTTTCTAATTTAAAACCATTACCCCTCGTCCTTTCGCTCCAGGCCTTTGTCAACAGGCCCTCTCCAGGCTTTTTGTAAGCTCCCTTCAGGTACTGGAAGGTGACTGTTAGGTCTCCCTGGAGCCTTCTCTTCTCCAGACTGAACAATCCCAGTTCCCTCAGCCTGTCCTCGTAGGAGAGGTGCTCCATCTTCGCAGCCCTCCTCTGGACCCACTCCATCAGGTCCATGTCCTTCCTGTGGTGAGGGCTCCAGAGCTGGACACAGTATTCCAGGTGAGGTCTGACCAGAGCAGAGTAGAGCAGAGGGCAGAATCCCCTCTCTCCATCTGCTGGCCACAACTGCTTTTGATGCAGCCCAGGTTGCAATTAGCCTTCTGGGCTGCAAGCACACACTGGCTGCCCATGTCCAGCTTCTCGTCTACCAGCTCCCCCTAGCCCTTTTCTGCAGGGCTGCTCTCTGTTGCCTCTTCCCCAGGCTTGTACTGACAGTGGGGATTGTTCTGGCCCAGCTGTACCACCCTGCACTTGCTCCTGTTGAACCTCATGAGGTTCACCTGGGCCCACTTCTCCAGCTTGTCCAGGTCCCTCTGGTGCATACTAAAACTACATCGTCAGCTGGAACTACAGCATCATTACTATGACTCCTAAATATTGCAAATGATACTAATTACAGTTAACTAATTTACAGAAGCATTTTAGACACCATGGTGTAGTAGAAAGATTTAAAAACAAACATATGTCAAACAGCTCCATAAACCCTCCAACTTCACACTGAACTATTTCCCTTGCCACAAGTGTTTAATTCCAGTTAATGAATTGGCATATGAGCAAGCACAATAGACATCATCCACCTCATTCCTCCCAGTCACTTGCAATTTCAGGTTTCTTTAGGAGAAGGAAATTTGAGTAACAGATAACTGTAAAGAGAAGGAGGTAATGACACAAGGAAAAGGTTAGTGGCTTTACTGAACCCCAAAACTGTCAGTAAACTCTTATGGAGCACTGTGAGTATGGTAACAGCAATGAAAAATACTTGCAAATGGAGAATTTGTTCTCTAAATAATAAACTGCAGCTGAATATGTAACAGTAGGGCTTGGTCTTATTTAGAGCGCCTTAATATCATATTATAGTTAGCCAGAAAGTTAATGGAACTGTTTTATACATGGATGCAGTTGTCACAAGCATTCCACTATACAAATGTGCATGTCACACTCCTTGAATCAAAATTCAATTCAAATAATGAAAGAAAGCAAGACCAACAGAGATCATCTGATGCCATTCAGCAAGGCAGCCTGGAGACAATATTGTTATTTTATACAAGGTTTTCCAGACATACAAGACATACTGTTATTTCCAAGATATTACACTTCTACTCCTGCTAGGAACCTCAGGAAGTTAGAGTAGCAAGAATAAGCTTAGAATAACTGTGTAGTACCAACAGATAAGGTATTATTTGCTTAATCAACATTGGCTGTGCACAGACTAAGCATTTACAATGCTAAATGTGATTTCCAACCTTTAGGTAGTCACAGGAGTTTGTGTAAAGTCCTTTGAAAAACCCAGAAATGAGTCTGCATGCTGAATGAGTCCCACTGTTGTTGTCATAATAGAATTAAATTTAATTACAGTTTTAAAATACTGAGTAGATAAGCTCTTGATTTTTTGTTTTGTTTTCATTGTGAAAACCGTTTATCTTGCTCTTGGCTCAACTGTAAGAACTTCAATTTAAATCTATACCCTGGTTGGTTTATATACATATCAAAAGCACATCTTATTTTTCCCCAAAAGCCACAAAGTTCTCATTGAGAGATCGGCTAGCTCATGTAGCTTAAATACCAACATATATTAAAAAAATTACTGCTTTACCTTTTACTCCAATCATAAGCTTGCAGCCTAAAGACCTCAGCTGAGGTAGAGATGAAGAAGATAAGCATGAAAAAAAGGTAAGCTGTAACACACAAACCACTCAAAAATTACATTTCTGGAACCTCCATGCCATTTTTTTAAGTGCTAGAACTACAACAAACACTAAACTGAGCATTCTTTAAACTCTTCTTGCTATATGCTGCACCTCCTGAGAACCTGGGGATCCAAGCTATACTCAGGCAGAACTAGGAAAACAAGTACATGCAGTATCAGCCTGATTCCTTTCTGAATAAAATAATCCCCTGCTTTAAAGGTAGCCCTTCTCCCCTGACTGTCAAAGGATTAAAAGGAGCAATGGATGCAAGGAGTCAGTAAAGGGAATTACAAAGGAAAGCTTGAAAGTCCTCTCAACGTGTACCCACCCCGGCCGTGCCCTGGAAGATCAGTTGGGCTTTCATGAGAGAAGCACAGATGAAAACCTCAGGTTTAGCTTGAAAGCATGCATTAGAGAACACTTGTGATATAACTAGCCAGCTAATGCAAACCTTCCAAGTCCATCCACTCCATGATAAGAAACAGCAGCGTCATACTCCGTTCAAACACACGTGCATACCAACACTACTATAAAAAACTCTTTGCAGCACACATTGGTTAGCAAAATCAAAATTATACAAGAGCTTTATCTGGTTTCATGTCAGAGTGATATGGAGCTCCCTGTCCTTGGTAAAACCAGAAACAGTCCAGGACTGGTGAGGTGTGCAGTAAGGTGGTTTGTACAAAAAAAATTTCCCGCTGGTAAGACAGCCAGCTGCTCACTGAAAGCCCCTGGGTGTTAATCCTGATTTAGATTGGATTAAGCTTTTTAATTAAAAAGAATTATTTTTCCTACACGCACGAGATATATTTTGTTCTTCCCACAAATCAGTCCTTTTCTGAACAAGGAGGACTATTTGATGAAAATTGGACCAGGACAAAGTGATTCCCTCGCTGTATCTTATGGAGCTGTTGCAAAAAGGTAAAACCAACTCCAGCCCCGTGCTCAGACCTTTGGTCCCACTGCAGTAAGGGATACAATAGATTTGTATTCATCAATCTCTAACAAAGCTTCCTGACTAAAATACACTACAATTATTCATTACCAGAAGGTAGATCATCACCAAGTTTTCTAGAAGTCAGAACTGCAGAAAGTTATGCTGGATAAGGCAATGCCACTGAAATAAAAGTCAAAATAATTCTTCCAGATGCCTCGCTGTAATACCAGTGAAGGAAGGAATTGAGATTCTCTTTTTAGTATTTAAAATTCATTAAAATATTCATTTCATGAAGGACCCTGGAACAACGAGAAGTTAACTTTACATACTTTTTACTTTACATACTGTTTTACTGGCAGTTAATGTATAATTGCACACTATATGAAAAGCTGACTAGTCTTGAAAATAAAACAACCCAACTATAATCTGACCAAATGTTAAGTGTTTATCTTTTGCAGACATTAAGACTTTAAATTGTCAGATTTTATTTTATACAAGCAAACTAATCTGCTTTCAACAATAGTCAATAGCCTAAAATCTAGCATTAACCCATTTCTAACAGGGTTGAAACCTGTGGAGCTCTCTAAGGGAATAATCCTTTTGCTGTCATTCAGAGGGAAAGTATTTTGAACTGTCAATCCTGAGGCACTTAAGATATTCTAACTTGATTTTAAAGAATATGTTACATGGTCAGCACAGGTATGAGTAGCAATGCTAAAACTATGTTTTGAAGCAAAGACTTGAAACTTCATTGCCTGTGCTGCCAAAGAAAGGGAGCGTATGACGTTGAGAACTGTGCGCTCTCGACAGAGATGCAAGTACTGGTCTCAGCTCTGCTTTACCCAGAGCAGCTGTACAGCCCTAACACCTTTCCATGCCAGTATTAAAGCTACTGAGGTCATCTAAACCAAGCTTTTACTCCCTGGTCTTCACATCTCCATACACGAACCCCAAATTTCCTGAGTGGCTTTTGGTTTAACTCTCCAGTGACCAGAGATGGTTTCCATATATATACTTTAAATTTGCCTTGATGTTACATTAAGTCACCATCCTCAAATTCCATTAGTCTCAACTACTACTTTTGTGTCTATGAATAGTAAGATTGAAAAGTTCATTTTTATGCTAAGAAACTGTAACCATGTGAGGATATAGATATATTTTTCATATCTGTTTGTAGTTCAAATAAAGCATGTATGGAAAAACACACAAGTCTTCCTTTTTGCTATATGAAGTAGAAGTTAGTACTTCAGAGCATTAAGTCAGAAAGATATTTTAATTCAACCCATTACTTGGAGGGGGTGGGACTATTATAAACTTCTGTGGGAGGCTATACCAATTGATACATTATTTTGTAAGAAATAGCTTATTTATCTGGGATACTTGAAAGCAAAAAATACCCCTGGTGAATTCTGTTTCCAGGGAGATGACATATTACCTTCCAGAAACATGTCACAGACTGAAACTATTCTTCAGAGTATAGCAGAAGTAAACACGAAAAGGACTTCTTTGCCATGACACACGCTCCAACAACATTGTTACATAAGGAATAAAATAATAAAAGTAAATAAAATTAAAATTTACTCATGATCCTCAGCAAATTTAGCTGCGGTGATTAGAGAGGTAACTACCCATGTACCAAGAGAGCTCTAAAGACATCACATCATGGTAGAAAACTCAGACATGAGTTTGGGCAGATGAAAGGGAGGAAGAGCCAAGAGGTAACAGTCTTTTATAGGACCACGTGGTTCAAGGGAAGCTCCAGGACAAGTAACCAGGAGTGCACATTCCCATCCTTCATCTCCTCAGCCACCGCTCTAGATCCACCCCATCAACAATCCCTGACAAATTTGAAGGTTATCCTCATCTCTTCATCCCTTTTCTCTTCACTGTACTTTTCTTAAAGGAACCAAGATCATCATCCCCTCCAAAAAGGCAACCAAGCAGCTGCGCAAGGAAACAGAAATGAAGCTCCCCCATAAGGAGTTCAGTAAATTGGTACTTAGAAATAAATGACAAACTTATACTGTTTGGTAACAAATAAATTAGCAGTACAGTATGCCCATTACAGAACAGCAGCTGCATACCAGTCTCCTTCAATTGCATTATCCAATGTCTTCGTAAATCTTTCTCTCTTTTTTTGTCACATTCTTCTCTGAACCTTTCAGTCACCTCTTGTGTTACACTCCTAGCACCCTGCTAGTCATCATATGCCTCTCTCTGCTCACGGTTCTGCATGAATCATTTAGACTTCCAATGCCCTGTTAAGATTCAGCAAGGATTACATTTCTACTGCCTCTTTGGAAGGCTAGAGATAACGTACCTCTCCCAAACCCTGCCATCTCCAAACGCTTTTTAAAGACATAATCAAAAGCTGCATTGCTCCTGCATAGTTCTCAACTGTAAAGTCACTTGGCCTTTGGATTCAAGCACTTTTTTTTTTTTTTTTTGGCAATACACAATTTATTCAAAAGGAAGAAATAGTTTGGCCGCATGTAAATGGTAAACACAAACCTCCATTGCTCATACTAAAATAACCTTGAAATCTTTTTACTTCTACGTTCCCAAATAAAAGTAACTTCTAGTTTCTGAACAGCCTCCTCAAAATATTTCCACACCTGTTTTGACACCTAGTTCATAGAACGCCATCTCCTTCTCTGGAAGGACAGGATATCATGGGCTGATATCAATTTGCAGGATTAAAGTTAACTCAGGGTAAAAATTCTCACTATGTTTCAAAGATCACCACATCAATGAGAAAATGGGTCACTTCTCATCAAAAGAAAATTCTCTATCGAAATTGTTATAGATCGGAACTTCACATCTCTGTACGCTCCTAGCCTATGGCCAACTGAGAAGATAAGAGAACTCTCGAGCAAGATACAGGGCTGTACTTCACTACATATGTATATCTGGGGGGTTTTTTTTCAGCAAAATTACGTGAAATTTAAGAGGTTATTATGTTCAAGTGGCCTCCCCTCTATGTTCCCAAATGGAGACAAATTACCCCAATGATGATTTGGTTAAAACAGGAGCCATTTCTTGCAGCAACTATAGAAAAGGCCCCTCTCTGTAGTTAATGTTACAAACCTTTAAAATCAACAGGGTAGCAGAAATTTCACTCAATTTTATATGTGCCACTTTTAAAATATCTGGGATTTCAGTAATTTTTGTATGCCATTTGTAAACCATTTTTAACCTTTTCTTCAGCTGAAGTACAATTTCTATAATATATTAACTTCTAAAAACTCTATTTACAAATGTGCAGAATAAAGTTTATTTCAAAATACGTCACATTTCCAAACACCAGGTTCCTGTTGAACAATGAAAAGCTGAGTTGCCACAGTTCTGTTCTGCTTTTGGGCCTTCCAACTGCTCAGAGGGAGAAAAAGTTCTTTTAAGTGCTGTAGGGTTTTCGTTTTGTTTTTAAATCATGGCTCTCAACATCTTTGAAGCAAAGGAGTTTCACACTGCTTCTCTCCGAGGAGGAAACATGACTCTGCATCAGAACACAACAGACGTCTCTCCTGACAGAGGAAAGCCGTCGCAAGCCGCTGTGATGTGACTGGCAATGGGCTAATTGACAGAAGTTTAATGGTGCTGTCTAGCCCAAGAGAGCTGTGGGAGTCAGACTCGCTGGCTCTGCACAGCTGTTGTGGGTACAAGCAGTTGTGAACAATCCCAGATAGGAACTTCAGCCCAGACAGGAACTCATTCAGTATGTTCATCAAAAAAGCAGTTGAATCCAATGGGTTTTATTTTACAAACTGATAGATCCATATTCCCTTGCGACTAGGTACATGAATAGTTCCAACTTCTGAGCTTCAGATGGATTGCTACCTCATCTTCTGCAAGGATCACCCTGTGCAAGGCACACAGCCACACAAACCATAGGAAATAAGCTTATCTATAGAGAATATTTTCTACGTGATAACAACTGTGTTGCAAACCCCACAAAAATTCATGTTCGTGCCGTTTAAATGCCTGCAACAAACTGTCTTGTGGAAGGAAAACCAACACGGCTACAAAACACAGTTCTTTTTTAGGAAGTGAGAGGTTTTTATAATAATTATTTAGGCTATTCTAAAGCTAAACCACACTAGAGGGAGCACAGCTCTCCATCTCAGAGGCACTTTCAGCTCAATTTGGAAGTCACCGACAGCATCCTGGTTCATTTAACACACAAGGCAGTTGTCTCTAAATTAATCCTAAACTGATAAATATGAAAACGATTTTCTTGTTAATTTTATTATTCAGATTATCATTAAATGTGAAAGATGGAAACTCCTGGGCAGTAAAGCTACTTAAAGGCAACTTGATTGCAAAGATTAAAAGAAAATCAACACTAATTTATTGTTGATCATAGAATAGTTTGGGTTGGAAGAGGCTTTTAAAGTTCACCTAGTCAAATGCCCCTTCAATAACTTACAGTCATTCATACAAAAATCAAGACCAACATGTGATAAAGCACATGAATAACATAGGTAAGTTTTTTATTTGCCTTCTTGTTCCCCACCCCCCCCCACCACCCCCAGATACACCTGGTTCCTATTACCCAGCTGTAAAGGATGGAAGCTTGCATTTTAAAACATATGCTGACATACAGCTTTCAAGAGCTGGTGTTGTAACAGTTTGATCAATTACCTTTAATATGTGAGGAAATCACTTGAGTTGTCAAAATTAAAATGATATCTGTTACTGTAAATATTCTTTAATCTAATCCTCACTAACTGGGAAACACATCACAGAGATCACAGAAGTTAGCTACTAAGGGGAACATTTCAACAATAGTTTTTGGTTTCTGCTGCCTGCTTTTTCTTTCACTCTGAAGTGAAGGGTGAATTTTATTTTCTGGTTTTACCATGGTAGTATAACTATTCCAACCTTTCTTTATATAAAGACTAGAAGAATGAGGCATCCTCTTAGTTAAGTAGTGGAGATTTTTGTATCAAGAAAGTTGTGTTAAATGAGTTACATTTCTTCCAAATTAAATGAAGCACTCATTAAAAAAAAATAATTAGTATGTACAACAATCACTTGAAAGCCTATCTCCTGCTATAGGACATTTCGATTGGGCAGCAATCTGTACTGCATTATAAAACACCATTTTACATGAACAGATGGAAATCATAAAATGATATTTAGCTACAGATTTCCTGTCAGAAACATATATAAAAAGAAAGGGGGAAAATATGCTCAACATTTTCCATTAGCAAACATCAAGCCACTGAAAAAATTAAGAGGAATCCATGTAATGCCTATGACACAGCAACCTATTTTTAACCCATAGTTTTTCAAGCCCCTTGCATATAAGATTGGCATAAATAGTTTGTTTTCACCTTTAAGCATACAATATAGGATTATAAACAATAAAATACTCAACATACATGAAAAAGCATTTCAGTTACAGCTAAAAATTAAGACTTCTCAGGTTTGAATTCTACTTTTGGCTGAATATCAGTGGAAGTCAGTGAAGCTCTATAAGAGCTTCAGAGATTTGTCAGAAGAGCTGATTATAGGATCATGGCCCAGAAACATATTAAGCTTTCCCATTATCAGCTGTAATGAACTGTCTTGGCTAGAATAGCAAACACATTGTTTATTTCATTCAGACAGAAAGCTACTCCAGTTGCAAAGATCAAGGTGCATAACATCAACTTAGTATGAAAATAAACTGCTCCTTTAGTTTAGGGGCAAAGTATTATCAGCTCTTGTAATCAACACAACTATTTTGAAATAACATCTTGTCTTGGATTACATTTAATCAGAACCTTTTGCTTCACTGCCAGGACTTTAAAAAAGGTAAATATTAATACTATTAAAGCACAATACAGAGATTATTATAGAAAGGTTATAGTAAAAACCCAGTGTCAGAGTAGCAGTTGCTGAAAATGCCATTCAAGTGGAATGTGGGGGTAAGGGAGGTAAGATACAGATGTGAAGGGTGAGGCACTGCTTGAAATATTTAGCATACCTTATTAAATAGAGAGCATTCTCTTTGTTGTTCAATACAAATCAGTCAGAATTGTATGTCATGGCTTATTAATTAATAAAGCTACCTGAAAACTAACAGGTCTCCAAAATTTTATTTCATCAAGACTTTAGAACACATTAAGTGCGACATAAATGTTTACTTTAGCACATAGGTTGATAGTAGCATAAACTTTTAGTCTGTACATAGGCTGAGTTTGCCATTTTCTTCCTAGGCTTATTAATGAAAGCTTTTAATGCTATTATTCCATACATTCAGGTTCTTTCATTTCACTTCGCTTTCTGCACAAATGCAATACAAGCAAAGAAATATACAGATCTCCTTCTGTTGCAGTGGTCTTAAAAAGACAAACCAACCTTCAAGATCACTGAAGTCTTCCAAAAGGATTTCAGTAACGTAGGGCCTTACTATTAATTACTCTGAGTTAGGGCTTCAAGCACATCCGGACAACATTCTTAATTCCCCACTCAATGTGGTGAATTCAGGAGGTCAGCGTACATTAAACATCATGAGGAAGACAAGGAATTGCAAAGAAGAAATAATGTACAAGTTGGCTATCAATTAGAACACGCTGTATTATTCCACACTTCACTAAAGAGCAAACTTTGCATCCAGAATTTCTTATTTGTACATACAGACACACACTGTTGGCATTAAAGTTCCAAAAGTCTAGGTTATTTTGGTGAGAGCTGGGAAGAGTTTCTGTACAGAAAGTAAACCTGGCAGCTCACAGCTCGCTCCAACTTACCCTTGGGAAGGGCATCAGAACTCTGCAGTGTACGTCTGGACACAGTTAATAAGGCTAGTCATTTACAATTAACAGTGTTCTGATTTTATTTTACATTATGCAGCTGAATAACAACTGTCCTCTTAACCCAAACCAGAAAGGAGTCGTCTTAGGCTTTCTTGAAAACCACCATTAAAACACAACCAAAATTCTAGCTAGTGAAGTTGAAAGAAAAAGCAAGAAAAACACTAAAAAAGGTGGGAAATCATCTCAGAAAGCAGAAAAATATACCCCTGCATAATACAACGAAAGAACACTGGACACCCTTGAGGCCTAACCAGGTGCATTGGAGGTAAAGAAATAGTGCTAGTTCCATACAAAAAAATCCAGCAGTTTAAGAAGCTTTTAAAGATTTTTTTTTATGAGTTAGCTTTTAATAGATTTGGATGAGAAGCAGTGAGAAGCCTGAGGATCCCATCTTCCAACCATGATGCTTATGCAATCAACTGCCTCAACCTTTTTTCCGTGGTTGCTTTATCAAAGAATGAACAGAAATGCTTGTTTATAAAGCCTGGGGAATTTGAGGGGGAATGGACATTTGGCTTTCTCTACACAGAAGAATGATAGTCCTCATCTATCTTTTTATATGTGTGGCAGTCGAGATAACATTAGGGCTTGTCTTAATGGATTTTGTTTTAGAATCTTCCAACTCAGAGGTAATATAACATGACATACAAAAGGCTGATGAAACAGGCTGAAAACACTGGGGACATCACTTTAGCTCCCTTTAAACTCCCTCCAAGCACAAACTTCTGCTCTGCAGAATGTACCTATTTCTATAAAAATAATAAAGACATTTCTTTGCCCATTTATTAGAAACTGAAAAAAGAATCAAGTATACTGATCTGTTCAGAGAAAGTAGACTAGTAATCAGCAAGATAGCAGAGTGAGGAACCAGAGGATCTTTTGGTACACTTGGTATTTGTGCTGGCAGACCAAAGTAAACAAGTTTTTTGATTGCAGACCCAGACCCATAAACTAAAGGGGAGGACTGTCTCATCCAACTCCTTTCTTCTCAAAAGCTCTGCCAATGGGAAGACACAGCATTTACTTCCTTTTGGGGGAAAAGGATCTACTATTCAATTATAGTACTGCCTTAAAAAAAAAAAAAAAAAAAACCACAGGAAAAACAAAACAAAACACCACCCTCACCCCCCCAGGAGAAAAAAAAAAAAAAAAGGCAAACCAAACCAACAACAACAACAAAAGCCCGAACAAACAAAAAAACCCACACAAACAACAAACCCCACCCCAAAACAAACAACCCCATGACCTAAATTAATTCCCTGACACCAACATCAAAAACTACTTAGCATGACACATTTATGCCAAGTACTTTTATTACAAAGTCCACAATTGTGAGTTTTCAGCTACAATGGCCCCGTTTGTGTTCTGCTCCCAACTATCAGTTTCTTCTCAAACACACCTTACCCTCCTTTACTGGCTTCATTTTAAGCACCATACCTCTAGCTCTTCAGCTTTCACCATGCAGTCTCCTAAGCATTCCCTAAACTCTCTTACTTGTTATTGACCACACTGAAGGTCCTACTCTTCTGTCTTAACTATTTTCAAATGTTAAGAAGCACGCATCCAAGTTGCTGTTGCCTAGTTACCATTTACTATTAAAAACAAAGCAACAGGAATAAAGAAGCTGAACACTTACGGATAGAAACATTATCCTTATTTAAGAAAATCCAAGTTTAATCTATTGATGAAGCAGCAGTTCCCAGATTGAGATAATGACAGTTGCAAGATAGCTGCCCCAGGACAAACACACCTACAGAAAGTGAACAAATTTGCTTTTTTGCAGTTAAAGAAGTTTTGTTCTACTTTGCAGTTCACAAATTCTATGCCACAGCCAACATTTGCTACCTCAACTTTAATTTTCAAATGTTTCCTTTATCTTTGGTAATCCATGGAAGCTTCCTGGAAAGATTTCTCCTTCACTCTGAACACTAAACCAAAAAAACCACACTTCGAAATGTTTAATCTTAAACTCTCATATATCAAAATATGAATAATGTCTACACTGTGACAAATGGAACTCTGGGGGTTTTCAGTTGTTTTGGGTTTTTTTTTTTGACCAAAACACATTGATATAACAAGGATGCTAATATAGATTGATGATGACTAATATATAGACTAGATACTTGAAACTGCTACTTCAATCATAGTTTCCCTATTCAGCTATTCCATAAAATGAAACTAACCCTTGACCAACAAAAAAATACAAAAATGTCAAATAAAATAATTTTTCAAGTTCCAGACATGTAATATTCTGCTGCTCATACTGGTGGTCTATAATTATGCAGCACAGATATAGCATACTTATGCAAATGAAACTTATGCTAAAGGATCAATTTCTCCATCCTGCACTTCAGCAGAGACCCAGTGGAATATCTAATGACACCAAAATCAGCATTTCCTCTGTGGTAAAAATGTTGCCAGTAAAAAAATGAAATAGTGCTCATTTATATTTGAAGGAATGAGTTGAAGACACTATACTTCTAATTTCAAAGTGAAAATATTGAGAGTCCATTGTCAATATCTATTTTGGAAGCAGCTATTACACGTGAGCTTGCAGTGCTCCTCCCAGCAACGAATGAATTTAAAGATTAATCAGACCCTTCAAAGGTTCACTACAGTGAATTGCTAATTCATTTCCTTTCAGAAGGAACCTGGACTATCAACACATTGCAGTTCCTCCTTGAAATCAAATCTTTTTATTACACACCATCATAATTTCATTACAAGACTTCAGCTACTATGTACATTTCATAAACCAGTCAAGCTCTCTGTAAAATCAAAGCCAGTAACTATCTTTACAAGTCTGGACATTACACTTGTGCTTTACCTCCAGAGTGTCAGCTTCTACCAAAGTATTTGTAGTAAAGGTGATGGAAGATGTCACATGCTTTTGTTTGGCTTTCCTAAAATTCCAGATATCAGTGCAGTATTTGTCAGCTCTTTTGGACTCTCAGTTACTGCTACAGAAGAGCTCAGATACAGTAGAGGTTGGGAAGTACCATTCCATACCAGGAATGGGGAATGGGCCATGTTTCTGCTCTTCCTCAGCCCTACCTCCCATCTTAGCTTCTTACTACAAGCCTATCTCCATCACTGGCTTAAGCCAGTATGGTAAACCAGAAACAAGTGATGTACCTTTCAATGAAGATACAGCAGAGACCTGAGGGAAACTGAGGAAAATTGCATTTTTCAACAGCTGCATGAAAATACAGCAAACTTCTTCTACCAGGACCAATGAATGATTCTCAATTTGATCCTCTTATGATTTTTGCTTCAGCTGGGAAGTAACACTAGGGGTGAAGAGGAAGTTCTTGAGAGAGAGGGATTTTGTCAAAACTGCCTGGTGCTAAGGAAATGTCATAGCCATTCCGACAGAAAAAATGAAGTCTGGAATGGGAAAAGTCAGATCACTACTTATTTTTCATGAAGGCAAACAAGAGAAAATGTTTTATTAGTTAGTCCACAGTCTCTAATCAGATGATTCACAAGCATAACATCACCATATATAGATGAATGTTATTAACAAAGTAATTGGTCATTGTTTTGCTATTACCAGTAATAGTTCCTCCTTTTTCATGCTGTTGTCCTACTGCTGTATACACAGACATGATATTTTTCCAAAGGAAAACAAGTTGTGCAAGCTTACTGCAGAGTAAAAGGTGTAGCCTGAAGCTCTATGTTTTAACACTGATAATGAATGATTTATCTTGTGAGAAGTTAATAGGAGACAGTGGTTTCTACCTGTGAAGAGATCAGGGGCAGAATTGATTCATACAGTCTGCATACGATATTTATGACAATTCAACACTGGGAGACAGTTGGACTACTACATTAACTGATATCTGATTCTAGTCATATTGGAACTGCACTGGAGTTTCAAAGCAGACCCAAAAGAACCATTACTGGCACAATTAGCGCTAACAGATGAAAGATGCTGTCACAGAAGCACTAGCAACACAAGCCAGTGCTTCAAATGACTTGCTAAACACCACTCAGGAATCCAACAGATTACACAGTGCATTTGCACTGCTTATCAGTTCCCTCATAATCCAATTCTTAAAATATGCCTGCAAGTATAAAAGTCCCAGTAGTCTTGCTCTGTTTGCTACTGAAAAATGAGAAAAAGTACATTTTAGCTGTCTCTAAAAGATGGAGGGGAGGGAGATACAGAGTATGCTTTTGCTCTTTTTTAAACAAACAACAGTACCGAAGAAAGCAAAGTAGAAAAGTGCCCTTTTTTTAATCTCACTTCTTTTTTCCTATATTCCTATCCTCCTCATTTTTCACCTTTCCATTTCACTTCCCTGTGCACTGCCACATTTTTTGGCCGTAAGATTCCATCCTCACAATGGAGCCCAACACACATTTGTCTTACCTCAAAATCTCCGCTGGTAGAAGCTTCTTTTTCCCCTGGATTCTAGAAAGGTGAATGCTAATCTTGGGGTTGTCAATTAATAATACAATTAAATACATAACACTCTTGGAAGAGGAAGAAGAAAACAAAACCAAAACACCCCACCACAAAGAAAACAAGCATAAAACAAAAGGAGGCAAAAAAACCCCATAATCAAAACAGGTTCTGTGACTTTTTTTTTTTTTAACTAAAGTGTCACAAATTGTTTTCTTATGATTACTTTCATAATTTTTAATACAAAATACAATATTACCAGGAAGAGAAGAAGTAAACAAATAAGAACAGGCAATACCTTGTCTAAAATGAACTGTCTCTCAGTCCCTCTATTTCTTAGTTTCTCTTCAATTTAAGATGAATAGATTTCTACTTTGAACATTGGAGAAAGGTAGGAGAAAAAAAAAAAAAAAGACAAAACCCACAAGGGAAAAAAAAAAAAAAAGACTGACTGCTTCCCTTAGCTTCCAAGACAAAAATCCTTACAGATGTTTATAAGTACTTGTTATTCTCTGGTTCCAAAGACAAAGTGGTACCAAGCTAGCAGAAAAAAATTATTACTCCATGAAAAGCTAAAAATGGAAAGTGATCATCTAAATTAAAAAGGTTGAGAAAGATTAGGGAAAGTTCAGATAAAATTTATGTCTACAGAACAAGCAATAGAAATGAGTTATAAAATATCAATCTATAAAGCATTTTAAAAGAGCGTTTATTATAGAGCTTGTAGAAGGGATAGTTAATATCAGTTTTCATCGTGATAGCAACTTGTAGTTTAAACTAGTTGTTAAATTTGTGCTAGACATGCACACACTAACAATTAAATTTAAAGTCCTGCCCTTTTCCAAATGCTAAGAACAAGTGCTTGATTAACATTATGTAAATGTATTCCTATTTTGATCATGACCAAGCAGAAAATGTTCATTAAGATGCAAACGCACCATGCTGAGAAAGTGTCAGTCCACTTCTTTTGCAAATTATTCATTAGGAGTCAGGCACTACATTAACACAATTACATTTCTACGACAATAAATACACATACATCTGAACCTTAATGCGCAATGAAATTATGGGAACACTTGTGTTTTGAGACTGACTTTAATATACTGCTGCATAAAGTTTGACAATAGGTGAAGAAATATAGAATTTTTTGGCTCTTCCCGTGAGGGGTATTTATTTTGTCAAAAGTTTGTAAAATACATTTTGGTAAAAACTGCTGCATATTTACGTTTTTTAATACAATAAACAATAAAACTACTACTGCTACAGTTGGAGTTTTAATCTGATGGTTGTGCTGCAGTGGAAAATAGAAATCAATATTAGGGAATAAGCTTATAAAGATTAAATAGACAGTGTGCTTTTTCATAGTTTTAAATGAACATTAAAAGAAAAGAAGAAATGCCAAGCACAGAACAGGTATTTCCAAGTAACAAATAAATAAAATTAACACAGTTTCTGGATTGAAGCATTTTCCTGTAAAAAAAAAAAAAAAAAAAAAAAAAAATCTTCATAGGTATGTTCAGAGAAGGCAGTAACCACATCAAATGAATCTACACACATGCTTTCAGAAGCAGCTCCACAAGGATGGCAATACGTTTTCATGTTTGGCGAAGCCTCGTGTCAGCTAAACTCCCGAAGTGATTCCTTCCCTGCTGCGTCCTCCAGCCACCCTCCCAGATTCCACAACTGGCAGAATAGTCAGAGGGAATGTACCCGGCAAGAACTTCACTTCTTGCACATCTATTTCCCATCTGACAGCTCACAGAGCTTCATTGCCCAACTCTGTTCCTAAAAAGGTCTCTCCAAATCTAGTGATCACCCACCCCTTTGGAGTACCACCAAGGGCTGGAATGTTGCAACAGAGCTGCTCTTTCCTTCCCCAAATCTGATTTTATTCCTTCTCTTTCACTTTTGGTGAGAGAGAAACAACCCACCACAGTGTAATTACAAAATTCAGAAATGGGTGCAATTATTCACTAACTGTATATTGGTCTCAAACCTTAAATTCCTAGCAAGGAGAGTTTTTAATGTTGAATAGGGACTGTTTCATAGAAGTAGTGAGGAAAAATAACACAACTGATGCCAAGAAAATTTAATTGCTTTTAACTATAGCCATTTGATTGCAAGCTGGTATACTTCTCAAATGTCGGATCTTCTGTAGAAAAGTCTTTTTAAAGTAGAGAAAAAAGGAAATATTTCTAAAAAGAACCTAACTAGTACACAGTGGTCCTTAACTTGACCATTGTGTTGAAAGTATTTTAGTGCAGGGTGGTGCCTTCTTTTATTTTAGGAGTTTCTGGAAGGACCACAATGGCCACATCTGCCATGAAACCTGCATGCCTCTGGAATTTATGGATTTAATCACCCAAAACTCCTTAGAGATTGGAAGATGTATCTTTCCATTTTCTAAACAAGGAAGCACAGCACAAAGAAGCCATTTGTGCATGCATACGCCCACACACCAGAAGTTAAAGCTAAACTGCATTAAGTCCTGGGCTTAGACCTTAACCGCAGTATCAGTTTGTCTTGTCATAGTTCTCTGTAGCTGCGACCGATCCAAAGAAGCAGCTGCTATTTCAAGAAGGGCATCTTAAAATCTTATTCAAGTTTATTTCTCAGAAGAAAAACTTCAGCTGCACACCAGAATGCATATTTTATTTTCTAATTCTTTAGCAGAATGTTTTGTAAAACGGCTGGATAGGATTAATTTTACTGCAGTATCACCTTATGCCCTATTTTGCTACTAATGCAGTTCTCTAATACGCCTCAAATTACCTGTTTGGGCACTTGATACTGAAGTAGCTGGATTAAAAGGACATACTGTGCTAGGTTTGAATCTTGAATACAGCAGAGAGTCAAGATAGCAATGAAGCTGATACTCAGGGCAGATAATTCAATTACATTACTGGCTGAAGTGTAGTATCTAATCAAAATCAGTTAAGTCACTGGTGCCCTTTGAGGATGACAAACATCACACAACTATCGGGGAAAAAGAAATTCTGTCATAAAAAGTTTATATTTCCATATTCATTTCTCTGGTGCACTTCAAATTACACAAAATTATATATGTGATAAAAAAAGCCAACAGGTGAGCAAGTATTCAGTCCCTGAAGTGTCAGGGCTGACAAGAAGTGACACTTTCCAAACTAATTACAGTTTTAGAAAATTGTGCTTAGTTAAACTTAACTATACTAATTAAGCGCCCTGAGAGAAAAAGGATAGCTGGCTTTCAAAGAGTTTATTAGAACGGGACCAAGTTGCTAGTACCTGTGTAGAGAGCCAGAAAGATTGCTGCATACCTGTTAGCGAAGGGTTGGTGGAGGGGGAAGCAATAAAAATCAGTGTCTCTATCAAGTACCAGGTTTATTCAACCAAATGTTAGATTTTAATTTTAGTTCTCAGACTTCCCTTACCTAGACATCATCCTGAGAGTAAGGCCCCAGATACCAGTGTTATGGTACTACCTTGAAATTTGTTGTCTATCCATCAATTCTTTGAGAATTCATCCTCATATTTTGACAAAGTCCCTCTTCACTACTAGAAGTCACTCTTAGATGTAATATCAGTGAAGAAGTTTTTGAGAATCCTCTATTAATGAGACTATTAGAGATGAATATTTGGGAAAAGGGTATCTTTGTCTTTGGCAGTAAATTTGTACACAATATTTAATCAGTTTGCTAACAAAGGGAGCTTTATTTCCCTAGAAGAAGTCCTTGTGAAGTGAAAGTAATACCAAAATTTCAAAGGAGAATGCCAGCAGCATCGGCCTAAAAAATAGATGCAGTGCTACACAACAACCTGGCTATATTCAACTTGCTTTGTGAACGGTAGCTAGTTTTGCAGAGGTAGGGTTGTTGGCCTTTGAAAGCATCCCAATTGTTAGGCTGAGCTCATTATTGCTTTGTTCTTCTACTTTGATACTCAATGTTAGAATTGACTTGAAAAATACTTCAATCTCTTTCTGCTTTTGGACATAAAAAACAATCTTTGCATCTTGCAGTTTCCATGACTGATACTGTTCTCTGTCTTTTCTATCCTGTATACATTGTGATTTTTATGGGGAATTTGTTTGGGTTTTTTTGTTTTCTTTTCTTGGAGGAATTGTGTAAATTCATTTTCTAAACATTAAGCATTAGATTCATTAAAAAACAAAACAAAAAAACAATTACATACCACTGTACATTCACCCTTCACAGAATTAAAAACTGAATTAAAAGCTTTAATAAAAATTTTAAGATGTATCTAACATTTGCTGGCTAGAATAAGAAATCATCAATCCATAATCTAATCTAGCCAATGAATTATACAATAATAACCAATTAAGAGTTTTAGAAAGTGAAATCCTAGAAGTTTAAGGTTCTGGAAATACATGCTCTCTCTCAAACTGTATGTTTTATCATTCAAGATACTCCAAAGTCTAGTGATAAACTCAGGAAGATAACCCATTCCACCTGTTCCCAGCTCTACATCCACTTCAATACCTCAACAGCTGGATAACTCCTACAGCCCCTTCAAACAATTACTTCTCAAAGAACCTGATCATCTAAAACCCTGTTTTGAAATGACATGCCCCCAGCGTGGATTTTTCTCCTAATATCCTAATATTTAGAGGAATGTGGTTTCTGACAGGTTTCCCTCTTTTCAGGTTTTTCCATAATCTTGATAAGAAATATTCACAAATGCGAATCGATAGTACAACAGCAGATCCAATCAATAATATCAAGAACTGTAATTTATCTACCTGAGAATTACCTTCTATACCAGGCAGTCTGCACACAACCATCCATTTGTTGTTTAAAACAAATACAGCCTTATGGTAATGGGTGCCATCAATCAGCACACAGCCTCTGTCTATGCAAATCAACCCCAGTTGAGTTCTAAATATTGTAGGCATGTTATTTACATTATTTTTTTTTATTAAGGATTTAATGGTATTTATAATGCACTATACCAACAAACAACCGCAACTAATACAGTTGGAAATAACATCATAAACTGTATTGAATTTTTCCAGCAGCAAAAAGAAGCTGAGCTGGTAATGTCAATGTAAAAACCAGGCCTTAATTCACCACTATTCTCATGAGAAAACATTGTTATGACTAGTTTGCTGTACATTTTCAAGTAATGGAAGACACCCCAAGGAAAACAGCACGCATTTTAGTGCGGCCCTATTGATGCACTGAAGAGCCTGTCAATGTATTTTGGAATTTCATTAAAATTTATAGTAAAACAAAAGGTCTCTTCTCATCTCATTTTGTGCGAGACACATTGCCACGTAATTTAACTTTATAAACCAAAACTCTATTAAGAATGTAGCTGCTACTCCATACCAAATATGATCTGAATGTTCTTATTAATCTTTTCTTCCCCCACGTGAATAGAAACAAGGGTAAATATTTCCATTTATATTCTACAATACATTTTCAAAAGAATTTCAGGGTTTTCTTGCATTTTTCCGGACAAATCAATCATGAGTGTTTCACCAGGAAAAGCTGACATTCTAACTCTTAAATTGAAAGGAATTCTAGTTTTTATATGTCACAGAAAGTTGCAATAGGAGTCGGGGGTAATAGGCTACTCATATATTTGCAGCAAATATCCCAAGTACTTCTTCCATAAATACATTCAAGCCCAAGTACTTAATTATTGACCAAGCAGTTCCCTACCAGGCATTTCCTGTTCACCATTGCAATAAAGCAGTATTTAGAACATAAGTTTGAGTTGTTGCTGTCTTCCTTATTTATCATTTTGTTGTGTTTTGGATTTGTTTTTCTTTCCCCAGCGATAACTCTGATGATTTCTTTCAAAAGTTGTTGATTCCCCTGTGTCATTGGGATTTTTACCAATAGATGCATGGGATAAGCTCCTGTGTTACAAGATGGGATGGGAGACTTTTTTCAAAATACTTTCCCTAGAGACTGAAGGAATTGGTTCACATGATATCAAAAGCAATACTCAGTAATGTGGTATCTAAAGGAAATGTAGAGAAATAATTACAAAAATTTAGCAAGCTTCCTCCAAGGGAAGTAAAGTGTCCCAAGGTCAGGGACCTTCCCATTACTAATACATTAAAGGTGAAGATTAAAACAAAAGGGTTGTCTTACAAATGAAGATAACTACTTGCACTGGGTATTTATAGAATTTTTGTATCATTATTCTAGTAACCAAGTGCTGAGGGCCATTCTTTGCTATCGTTAGATTAAATGAGATGAAAGCTGAATAACATTTGACTGCAAGTACAGAGGAAAACCTGAGCTAAGTGAAGTATGCATTAGAACATCTTCAGGATCACTAGCACCGGTAATGAATAACAAAATACATTTACTATCCAGATGAACATACAGCACTCGGCAGCGTACTTTTTCAGGTCAATGGGTTTTCTATAGAGATAGTGCTGAGAAATATTTCTAAAGTACCTTCTCAAATACGCTTGTCTAAGTCTATATGTCCAACTGCTGCACAAGTAAGCTGACAGGCCATAAATAAAGGAGACGATTTGGCAAGCTATTTATTTATTTTCTCAGACACTGTTTATACTGTTGCATTTCCTTTTAAAGTGCTATATCAGTGAAGGTATTTCATGTTAGGTATCTAAGGAAGTACTATTCAGAGTGTCAACAGTCAAACTGGCTGTTTTCTTTCTTTAATGGCAGTCACAGAGTTCATAGACCTTACAAAGTTTTAAAGCCTGAAGAAAGAGTGGTGCTTGGTTTAAGGGTCTTGGGGGGATGTGTGATTTACAAGTGTATGCATCAATATCATTTTTAGCAGCTGTAAAATTGCAGATACAATCCACATACTCTTCTATTGTTACTGCTGTAAAACTGAAGCCTTATTAATAAGAGTGCAGAACTTCAAATATTTTCAGTCTTAAAAATAGTATAAATCTAATCCTAAGTAATTGCAAGAGACACTACCAGTTGCACAATACAAAAATAAAAATAAAAAATGAGAAGGAAAAATCTGTTCAAGCTAGAAAAAAGTTAAGATGGAAGGGATCTCAGTAAGGAATGAAGTTAAAAAAAATTACTAATCCCCAGAGACAGCTCAGACAGATGTATCAAGACTTGGAAATAGTAAAATCCAGGCTCTCATGACAACCAGAATGGTCTTAATTGAGCAGGCTGCTACTGTGTCCAGATATATATCAATATATGCCCCATAAAGTCAGTCCTTGGGTACATGAAATGTCAGATAATCAAATACTAAGCAATTCCAAGACTAGACTTGTAAATAATGCAAAATATAGAGTCTGTTAGGCTAGCAAGCCCAAACACAAGCAGTTTCATTTGGAAATGCTGATTAGAGCAAAATGTCAGGCATGAAGTACGTAAAGAAAATGTGTGCTACAGTAATCAAGTCTAAAGATGACAAAGATGGATGCCTGCAGTTTTGTTCAAATCCTCAAAGAAAAGCTGCAATCACTTGTCCAGCTGGAGACAAATACATTTTCCTGGCTACTCGGGCTACACAAAGAACAAGAAGTAAATCTCCTCCAACTTGGAGTGCAGTTCACCTTCACAAGTGACGGCCTTACGCTTTCAAAACCTGCTGCATCTTCTACCTGAAACCGTTGTTGTCTTTAGTGAAACTAAAGCACATGTCAACTAGCTTTCTGGCTCCCTATCTTTTTTAGATACTGGGAGAACAAATGTTCAATGAATAGATGGAGAAGAAAGTATTAATTTCTTTACTGACTTGCCAAGGAACAGTTAGCATGGAAGATGCAGATGTTCATGATAACACAGAGAAATATATGAAATCATTCCATAAATGATGAAACAGGGACTGTGGAATAACGCACACATAATGCTGAAGTGAAAATGTTGTAGAACAATTAAGATACTTTGTGAGACCTGAACTGCAATCTTCCATCTTTTATGAAGTCTCAATTCCAGTGACTTCCAACATGCCTCCTTAAGACAAAGGAAAACTAATAAGAAACATCAGTCCTTGTTAATTTTCTCTTCCCTTTACCTACCATTCTTTACACTTTATCAAAGCACCTATAGAATGGGATAAAACACACCTTCAACCATGCTTTCATTAATAGATTAATTGCACACAGTGGTTAGGGGGAACCTAATCTTATAGAGCATACATACTTAAACTATGATACTTTTGAGGCATAGTTTTTCATATTCTTCCTGCTACCCCACCTGTCAGATTAGCTCCCTGATTTCCTCTTCCAATACCCAGCAGCAGTACTTCAGAAGCTAGCTTCTCTCCACGGCAAAGTATTTTCAGACAAATAAAGGAGAGAAATGGCAAAATAACCCACCAAAACACAGATATTTAAGTCATGTCCACGTTCTTCCCTGCTCTTTCTGTCCTTATGCCTCCAAGGACCACTTTTGCTACATGGCAAACCAAGCCTCTGATGCAGTTTCCCTCTGTATACCACAAAGATTATACAGAATTTGGAACAAGCAGTAAGGGAAGGAGGAGAGGGGCATGCTTAAGTCAGCATTGCTGCCAGAAATAATGCATGTCAAAGGACATCCCTAAGACATCTAGAATATTGAGGAATGAATAAATAATACATCTGGATCGTAGACTGTCTTTCAGGAAAGCAACATTCTTCTTAAAGCCTCATTGCCCTCAGCGTAATATTAAACTTATGGGCTAACTGCAAACAGAATATAACAAGTTAAGATGTCTTACAAAAGCTAAATTAAAACAGTCAAACAAACACCAAAAACCACACCATGACAAAACAAAACAAAACCCCCACAACAATAAAACACCAAATCAAATCCCAACAAAACAAAAAAAAACAATACCCCACAGATCTACATTTCAGTGTAATATGATTAAAGGCTTAAGAAAAAGCCTTACCAAAATCTAACAACTATTTCATTATGTAAGTGAAGAAGTAAGCAAAATTAAGTTGCCTATTTTGAGATCTTTGTAGCATTGCTTCCTAAAATTAGGAAATCTAAACCAGTAACATACAGCTAAAGCAATTGTGCAAGCAACATTTACCCTAATAGAATAGCATCTCTGCTAAGTGTTCCACAAAGGGAGGAGAGCCCAGTTAAACAGCATGTTCACCAACAATACGCCTCAGGAATTTAATTCTTGGATCTGGGCATGCAATAGAGATAAACATCGAATCCTATACTGGTTGAAGTTATTGCTAATAGCTCAGTTTCCAGTTCAACAAGATAATTAAGCACATGAGTGGGTATTTCCACTCACTTGTACAAGATTAAAACCTACTTGTTATCAGAAATCTTCATTTTCTGGGGTTTTCTTTTTCATGTGTTTAGGGGGGACTATTTATTTCTTTTAATTCTTTTGTGATAGAGATATTCCCATATTTTGTATATCAAAGAAGTGCTCATAACAGCATAAAAGATCATAGAATGGTAGGGGTTGGAAGGGACCTCTGGAGATCAAGTCCAACCCCCCTGCCAGAGCAGGATCACCCAGGGCAGGCCACACAGGAACAGAGCCAGGTGGGGCTTGAAAGTCTCTAGAGAAGGAGACTCCACAACCTCTCTGGGCAGCCTGTTCCAGGCTCTGTCACTCTCAGAAGTTGAGGTGGAACTTACTGTGTTCCAGTTTCTGCCCACTGCCCCTTGTCCTATCCCAGGGCACAACTGAAAAGAGCCTGGCCCCTTCTCCTTGACACCCACCCTGCAGATATTTGTAAACATTCACAAGCTCCCCTCTCCGGCTTCTCTTCTCCAGGTTAAACAGCCCCAGGTCCCTCAGCCTTTCTTCATGATAGAGATGTTTCAGTCCCAATAAACGATGTTTTAAGACATCTCTACGAATACACTGTAATACACTCTTTGCTTGCAAGATCAGTACTATTTTGACCATCACTATGAAAGACGGGTTTGATGTATTTATTCAAAAAACAAACCCTAAACCATCAATTTGCTGTCAAAAATACTGCTTATGTAAAGAGCAAGGTGAAAATTTACAAACACAAATCTCAGAAGTGCTGTGCCTTTGTCTATCAAACACATAGGCCAGCACTTACTGACTCACTGAAGTGAAAACAATTCTAGACTTGAAAAATCACGTAAATTAACTCCTATCCAATTAAGAAAATAATTGAGTTTTAGCTGCACAATCCTAATACACAAGCACTTCTCTCTACAAAAATTTCTTAGGGTTGTTTTCCTCTAGTCATAGACTGATGTTGGCCTAAAAACCCCTGTACCTTACAATCCTTGACTGCTGGCTTCTATCAGCTGTTACTCGATTCCTTTCCTCTGGGAAAAATCAAGTTTAAGGACTACACGAGCTCTCTTAAAACAACTTCAAGCAAGGTCAGGTGAGTTGGCTCGTATCAGCCTTTATCATCTGTTTAAAGCAGATGAGGAACATTCACATAATGCCTTTCTTTCAGCAGAAGAGTGAGGGCTGCAACCTCCAGCTGGGTGGCAGCAGTATCTTCCATAAGCACAGCTAGATCCAGAGAACCACCTCCGTCCCAGGCCTTAGGCATCTTCTGCATCAGCTACACAAGCACCCACAACTATTTAGTTTTACAGTGCAAAAAGTCCTTGCTGGGAGTCTCAGTACTGATAGAAAAATAAAAGTTTGAAGGGTTGTGAAAGGGCATGGAGAGAAGCAATGTGTGTCCTCGCTTAAAGGGAAGAGTATCTCCTCAGTACTCATCTGTTCCTTCCAAGCATCCCTACTGATCTTAAGTATCTAGCCACTACCTTTCTCAGGGCAGAGCTTACATTCCCCTTTTTCTGTCTTGTGATTTACTCTGTATTCCAGCAGACCCTGCATTCTACTTTTAATGGGAGAGCTTCTCAGTGACAACAACTGACATATACAAAGCCCTGGACTCGAGTGTGAAAACACCGAAAAATTAAAATAGCAATACAGTTTAAAGTAAATAGCATCTGGTTAATTGATATGCATAAGGCATTTGTGAGGACCACACGCCTACATACCTCTTACTGTTGCTTCTCCTCCACATTATTACACCTCATTCAAACAGGAAAAAAAAAAAAAACAAACCACTTTCATGACAGGGTGCTAGCCCTTTTGACTAGTTGCCCGTGTAAGAACGTCCATCCCTGTTTCAGAATATACACCCTATCCTATACTAACACACCACGAGGTCCTAAGTACAGTGAAGCGTGTATGAATCAACATTATAGCCAGTGATACTCCACATCTTGCTTACCTTTGAGTCACATCACTCACAATTAAGAAAATTACACTAAGCGTTAAAGTAGACCTTAAAAAAGCTACCTAGCAAGTGCCTTTATGTTATACTAACACTCCTAATATTTAAGCTATTTTGTTGTTATTTATTCTGGATTAAATACGAAATAGTTTCTCCTCTACTGAGCTTCCAGATCTCAAGACTTCATTTGTCACTGTTTTTGCTCACACAGATTTGCTACAGTAAATGAGTATTACAAATGTTAAATAATCAAACTAATACTAATGGAAAAAAAATTACATTCAAGTAATTATTTCCCATTATTCTGGTTTAAATCTAGACTATACAGAATCTAGATACTTAAACCATGAGAAACAGATTTAACCTCCACGAAAACATCTGCATAACCTGAAAAGGCCATTAGGGAAATACATTCTGAACTGAATTAAGTTAAAAATATATTTCTGACAATTTCTAAAGTAAAAAAAGCCACCCAAAACTAACAGAAGAAACAACAGTAAGCAAGAAACTCTGTTGCATGTTCACCCAAACTCCCATTTACTAAATTGTATCAAGGGAGAAAAATATAATCACAGTGCATTGATTATGCAATTATGATGATTATGTTGCGTTTTTCCTCTTGGTACAATTTAATAGATGTATGTGTATGCAAATGTTAAACAATATTCCACAGGTAAAGCAAGTTGCACATTTTTTTTATCACCAAGTATCACCAAAAAAACCAGGAGTCATGAGTGCACATTTAATAACTTAGTATAGCAGATTATTTTAAATCTATATGACTGTGAGAAGGTACCATTACTATCACATCTTAGTAAATTCATGCCTGTTTTAATTTATGGCTATGGTTCATATTTTAAAAAGTTGAAATTCACAAGTCTGCTGTAAACTTAATAGTCAGAAATATAACAATAAAGGAAGACCACAGAAGTGGAAGTGAGAGGATGAGTTGTTTTATTTTTTTACTAGTAAAGAAATATACAAAACTGTTCATGTTAATGTCTGTCCAGTCTGCAGACTTAAATGCCTACTTTCCTCATCTCTTTGCTTCTGTGAGCACAAATTTGCAAAGTCATAAACCAAAAATGAGACACAAAGTCGACACCGTAGGATAATATGAAATATAGTAAAGTATTTTCAAAGATCTGAAAAGCACACTTCACATTTTCCACTTCTGTTCTTCAAAAGGGAGAAATAATCTGGCAGAGGGTTTTCAATATTTTGCACTATCCTCCTTTCCAAATACCATTAATAAATATTTGCTCTTTGCTTGCAAGTCTTTCTTTCCCTTACTATTTAAAACCACTTTCCAGACTACTCAGGGAGTGCTTAAAACCTTTTCAGTTGAATTGTGATTATCTGCACTTCACCTTTTCCTCCTGTTTCTCCCTTGGACAATCCTTATTTAAATTGATACAATATAACACCAGAGCTATGAAGCATTACACCTTTCAGAAAGGAGATCTTAAGTCACATGGTAATGTGTTCTTCAGTGATCCTAACGTAAAACATAGCACAATTAGTCAGAATGGTTTCACTAGTAGTTTGAGTCTTTGCCCGGAAAGCTGGATGCTTCATTCATTGTTTTCCACCAGGGTATAAACTCAGAGGGTTATAAGGGTATGGACAAGTTAGTGCATTATTTAGATGGTGATCACCATTCAAAAACAACTCAAAGCATAAAGTTGATCTCAATTGACCCAGATGGTTATTAACAACCTCACAACTTGTCACTGCATTAAATATTTCATTATTCAAGCTAGAAGAAGCCCCAGGCTAAACTTGCAGAGATCAAATTGCTTTTTAAAACCAGCATTAGATCACATAAGTATTCTAAGAAATTTTGAACTATCTGTCCCATGCAGACTTCCAAATTCCAAAACACAAGTGGGAAGCTTATACCATTTATACCAGACAATAACAAAGCAGTTAACCTACATCTGTACAATGATTTCTATTCAGAAAAAAGCCAAAGATCACATCCATTTATTTATCCTTCCCCCCCACCAACTTGCATCAACATGTAGCATTCACTGTTTAAGTCTGTGCTGCAGTAATTTAGTTTTCGATGATTCACCTAACCTTGACTTGCTTTCAAAGTAATGAATCACATTATCACCAGATTTCTGTTCAGGACTGAAGCTTGATGGACCTTATTGAAAGAACTTTTGTAAATACAGAGTCCTACGCCATAAAAATAAATAAATAATTAAATAAAATCTATTCCTAGTAGCAAATTACCAAGAAGCATGATCAATGTGCTGGTCGGCAGAACTATGTCAATACAGCAGCTTGCTATATAAATATCAATTCTACGTAAAATTTCAAGTTGTAACTACTTAGCTAACCAACAGATACGTCTGTATTACAGTTTAAAACTGCAGAAGAGAAAGTTCTTGTAGCATACTTATTTTCCAGTTTCTAATGTAGAAAACAAGATTGGAATCCAGACATGATGCACTTTTAAACCTCTAACAAGCAGAAAATATAGTTGGGATTTTAAATATTTTGGCCAGGCTTCACTAACGCTGATTAGAAAGATATAGATTCTGAATTGTAAAATGTTTCCTCGGGTTTAGTAACACTCCGAATGAGGATGTGCAAGGTTTAACAGCCATTCTCATTTACATTCTCCCCCAGGCAAAATTCACTCTTTAGGAAATGCCTGAAAACAGCTGTAATTGAACACCGGAGTTGTTAAACAGTTTTACATCCATAATTAATTAAAAAAAAAATTCTACGGAAGCCTTAAAGGTACAAAGGGGCATGGAATACTAAGAAAAAAATTTCTCGAGAGACAAGATCCGATATGGCAGGGTAGAAGTTTGTTACCTCAGAAAAAGGAAAATGTTATGTGTACTGAACTTTGATGGTAGAAGGTTTAACTCAAGCCCCTCTACACTTTCACAATATTCAAATACAATGCTAGCAGTCTTCTCAATGGCACACACATGTCTCTCCTCGCTTGTGAATTAGGCTGGGTAAGACAGGATCTGTCTCTTGCTAATCAAAGTTTAACCATTTTAACAGAGAAACTTGAATTCTATGTTTAAAAATTACCTTCAAAGGAAGTTTATCGATTATATACATTGTTTTAGCAAAGTACCAAGCTATTCTCAGAAGACTTTTGATCTACAAAATGGAGCCTGGGAAGCCACTCATGGATAGTAAAATGTAATTTTTTTTTTTTAATTTTATTTTTTTTTCCATTGAATGAAAACAAAGATCAGGAAAAAAAAGTGATGCTTTTCTGTACAAGCATCTGCAGAATCACGACAGATGATGGAGCCTGCAAAATCTAAACCCCTATGTTGCTCAGAAAGTCTGCAGTTTTGCTGTGATATGGTCTCATATACTTTATAGAAATTGAGATCACCTGAGCCTGAAGATGAAGAAAATTGAAGTGAAAGGGCATGTTTTCCAGTGTACTGATTCTGAAAATACTATTTAAGAATTTTGTTTCAGTGGGATCCCTGTTCAGTCTGTGATACATCTGTAGCACCTAAGAAATCAGAAGAAAAAAAGTTTCATTTGTGTGGAACTTTTCCCCAAGAATGCCTTCTACAAATTGAGCTGCAAAACTTGATGCATGAGCCAATACTTGAATGACAGAAGTTAAAGCATATTCAGTTATTTCAAGTAATAACAAAAAATTTAACCGTAAAACCATTTGTCAGGAAATTCAGCTCCGTTTCTAAACACGTCCTCTCAAATCAATGTCACTTAAAAAGCCAATTTCTGTGGCAATCTTCATCTATAACATATTAAATCAAGAGGGTGCCCTCACTGGTAACACAAAGCACTGACTTGAGGAGAGGGGGGTAAGTGGCATTGCCCACAAACCACTTCCAAATTGTGGAAAGCAGGAGGGACTCTGTTGCTAGGCATTTGCTCATATTTTTTAATGCTTTTTCTATTATTTATTAATAGAGCTTTATTCAAGAATTCATGCTGTATTTGGAAATTTCTGACCAGGGAACCTAGTCAGATGCTTCAAATGCCCAGGACCTGACTGTGAAGCCTTTCTCCACCCTCACCCCCAATCCCCTCAAATAAGTAGTGAGAGGAAAAAATTGCCCAAATAGATCTGAGCACTGATCCAAGGTCAAATGAACAGGTACTAGGCTGTTCTTTCAGTCAAGAGACTCTGTTTCTGGTCTACTCCAGAGTTCATGTCAAACCTTAAGGGACAGCAGTGTAAACGGGTCCATGAGCTGACACAAAGCCCCTTTTACCACCTCTGCCAAGGAGCACTACCTTTGGCAGATGGGAAGGTCAGGCCCATAAGGCAGAGAATCATTTTAACAGAGAGAGCAAAATCCATCTGGGAATTTAAGTAAGAGCTCTTTTCTGAAGGAGGGGTACCAGATTTCTAAATACTTAGCTTCCAGCTACTGTGCTAACAATGACTGCCAACCACCACCAGCTCAGTTCTCACATGGATTTATAACAGCACATTTGGAAAGGCTAATTCATATCACTAGGGGATTAAGTTTTCTTGAATTAGTATTCCAGAAAAACGATGATCAAACTCGATTACTGCCACTGAGATACATTAATATAGAGGAGCCAGAGCAGAAAAAAAGGAACCATTCTATTATCATACAGCCTGTCCCAGTAGAAAAGGTTTGAACTCTTCAAATTAAAATAACATCAACCAGTTACAGTAATGGGGTTATTGAAAGGTCAATTACATTTTTAAGAGTTTTCATGAATTAAAAGTGTTACTTCTTAACTGGGAAAAAATTACTATTATTATTATTATTTTCTCCCTTTTTAAGTAATGGGGCTTTTTTTTACCAAAATTAAAATGTCTAGATTTTCCATTTTATAATTTTAAACTAAAGATGTTTAGATGAAATTGGCCACTAGCCAGAAAAAATGACTTGAAATATTTGTTTCAGTTGAGTAAAATAAAGCTTCTGTGCTGGGTAGCCTGGATGAAGGAAAATGACTTGCAGACAGATTTAGTTAATCCACCCTTGATTTATAGCTATGACTGGATACTCAAAAAAGGGTAAATAGTAACTAATCTCATAAAATTTCTGTTCCAGTATCAATCTAAAATATGAATTAAAATGGAGTTAAGCACAGTAAATACACCAGTGCAACCCTGCAGTTACACAGAACTGGCCATATTTATTGATTCATTCATTTCACTATCTTTAATAACTGTGGCCAAGACACACTCTCCCTATTTTGTGAAGGCATGAACAACTAGCATCAGAGGCAATAAAAAAAATGAATTTTCACCGGATATGACTAAAATATAGCGGCACTACAGCAAAAAAGTTGAATAGCCTAATTTTTCCTGTAATCAAGATCAGAGAGTCTTTGCACAAAGAATCTGGTTATGGGTATTCATATCAACAATTCAGATTAGCAAAAGCTGATCAAAGCCCTCATCATCCCCCTGCCCCAAAATGAAACAGAGAAATGCTCCTATTTTACATTTAAACTCATCTTTTGCCAAGGTATTACTTCTTAGTTTGCTATTGCCATCTGCAACATGTCAGACATATCAATTAGAGATCATAAAACCACTCTAGTCCCATCAGTGTGTTTTGCAGGCGGTGGCTGGGAGCAAGCGACACTCTAAGTTACAAGTGGATACAAACAGAAATAGCAGCTCCCTGGAGATCTATATGTGGACCCTAAAGCATCTTAGGAATCAGGTTCCCAGACTCTGAACTTTAGCTGTGCATGTCTGCTGTCTCTATGAAAAGAACTCTTTTGCCTCAGCTACAGTTGTCATGGAAACAGCAACTTTGATTTTCAGATCTTTAGTATACGTGATATTTCAGCCATATGTTGTATGCATTTAAGTTCTCTACATACTCCTCTTTAAAACCAAGATAAAGTAGGAGAAATTGAATGATTCCAACATTCAAGTAAATGCAATGTACTTTTGAACATGGAGAAACATGCTTGCAGTCCAGAATAATCATAAATTTAAGCTACTATGAGCACACTTGATTTGTATCTTTATTGTGTTCCAAACAGCTCCATTTGTGACAAGACTGCACTTGAAAAATTACATCTGTTTTTCTGATAAAGCCATGAGATGGGCTTAACCTTGCTCCTTAACACAGCAAACCTTGTTTGCTTGTTGTGCATTACTCCTGTATTAACAATGTACAAGAGAAATTCCGGCATTACTCCTGTATTCACAATGTACGAGAGAGATTCCGATACCCATCACATGCTGGGCAGAAAGAAGCTCTCCATTATCCCAATTGGTTTGTCCATCTCTCTCCAAACTGGGACCAGTGTGGTACTTTACAGCACCTTAGGAGGCACAGTAAATACAGCCTTGGCCTGATAACATGCTGATGGTATAGTAAGCATCATATACACATGCCCTTCTGAAAATATCCCCAATATGACACAAGATTGAGCTATCGTGTTAATTCTAGAAAAACAAAAAACAAAGATAGCAAATACTGCTGAAAATTCAAAACAAAGATAAAATTAAATAAAGCCATGCAACTGCTCACACACTTGGTGTTAGTGTCATAATTTTCAGCCTAGGAAAAAAAAAAAAAAAAGAAGACCAGAACTATTATAGCTGCTCTATTCCTTCATTATCCAAAAAAAAAAAAAAAAAAACACCAAAAAAAAAACCAAAAAAACCCCAAACCAAACAAAAC